>VYZM01020760.1:46748-64110 GCA_013398915.1 Dromas ardeola | reverse complement strand
GGGGAACGACTTAGGGAGGCAGGAGCCTGCTGGTGTTCTCTTTGAGTCCCTTTGGCTGAGGGGGGAGCACGTCCCCTGCTGCCCCCGGCCAGCATTTCTGTGGTGTTTAGGCCTGTGCGTGCACTGAGGGGCGAATGTCCCAGGTAAAGAAATGCAGCGTGGTAGCTGTTGAATGAAGTTTGTGTGTTAATTTAGTAATTAAAAAGGAAACATGGGCTGGTAAATAATGATACTGGCACTTTCGTCGCCTTCTGTTTTGCTTACAGAAAGCATACTTCTGTTATACTTGAGCAGGCCTAGGGCAGCAGAGCCCTCATGGGTGTGTGGCCTGGAAAGCATTTACATCTGGGTGATGCATGCAGCTCATATTGCTTTGCCATCGAGTCTGGAGTTGTATCACAGTTTACCCACCGTAGGAATAAAGGTTATGTGATGGGAGGTGTTACCCCACAGGATCTCCTGTGGGCCCAGGGTTGTGGGATTGCGGTGTGCCCCCGTCCCCCAGCTGAACACGGCCTGTTAGTGCGTGTGGAGTATTACACTCCACTATGCCTGTTGTAATTCAGCGTAAAGTATTGAAGTTGATCTATACAGTGACAGGAAAAAAATCATTAAATCGGTTCTTTCACGCTAGAAGTAATACTTTTAAGAAAATAATGGTAAAAGGCTAAACAACGGTATAAATGGTCCCATTGGATTTGTTAAGTTATGAAGCACCAACCTCTTCAAATGTGGACAGTGTTTTGTAGGTTCATAGGTTTCAGCCTATGTTAAATACTCTTCAGTCAGCCATTGGAGATGCAAAGTGATTTGTGTGTTCCTTAAATTAAAAGACTGACTTCTGTAAGTAACCTAAGGTCATGCATGGGGTTTCTGAAATTTGGCGAGACAGGCTTGATGCTTATAGCTGGAACACCAAATGTACTACTTAGCAGAGGAACTGGCAAGAAACAAGCTAGCTGAATCTTCTTTAATTTCATTAGAATAGGTAAAATAAACTGCCAAAGGAACAGCAAAACAGTTGGGGTATGTGCAGCACTTTTCATGCAGAGATTCCTAAATTAATTCTAAACATGCTGGTTTTGATGCCAGCAGCAGTCTAGTGTGGTGTTGCATCCTTTGTCTAAAGAGGAAAAGGGCTCTGTCAAGCTCATAACGAGTTGAGGACTGTTTGGCTCTTAGCACTCAACATTTTTGTATATAGATGCATAATCTGAGGGGGAGAAATAGTGTTTTGTGGATTAATTTAATCATTTTATTATCAAAGTAAGTGATTGTCGTTAATTGGTGGTATTTGTTGAAACCTGCTGAATTGACATAAATCATGAAAACATCAGCTTGTTTAAATTTTTGTTTAGCTGATTTCAGATTGCTTGCTTGCTGTACCAGTGCAGGAAGACTTACTGCTCAGCTTCTTATTTTTGTTTAGCAAATACAACACCCCACAGCCTCCTTGATAGCAAAAGTAGCAACAGCGCAAGATGACATCACTGGAGATGGTACTACTTCAAATGTCTTGATCATTGGAGAACTCCTAAAGCAGGCAGATCTCTATATTTCTGAGGTATGTATGCATGCATGCAGCATTTCTTTTGTAGGTGGACAAGTTAAAGCTTCATCTGAGACCATTCAACTTGGTTTTTGTTCAATGCTTAATACTCATAAGTCAAACATGAAAATGAATTTTTCTGCTTAAAATGAGTGCGTCACAGAACTTGTAAAATGAGGAAAAGCTGGATAGGACTTAGACTTGTTCAAAATCAAACGCGCTTATTGTGGATGCTGTAGCTTTTAATAAGGCTTTGTCTGATACCTGCTGTTACTTCTGTCTGTTTTGTGTGAGTTAAAATGCTTTTACTTGTATGTTAACAAGGGGATCCTCCCTGCTAGTAGGTATTTTGGATATTAAGAGTTACAGAGTAGGCATTGATACTGCACAGTGAACACCCAAGTGTGCTTTGTAGTTCCCTTGGTTTCAATTCTGTGCTAGAATAATCTGTACTTTTCCTCTGCATTGGAAGGATTTGCATTCCTTTTATATGTATTCAGAAGGACAGTACATTTTCTTGTCTTTGTAGGATGCATATTCTCTATATTCTTCCGTTGTCTAATGATTTCCCTTCTTTTCTTGCATTAGGGTTTGCACCCTAGAATAGTAGCAGAAGGATTTGAGATTGCAAAGGAAAAAGCACTTGAAGTTTTGGAGCAGGTCAAAGTAACCAAGGAAATGGACAGGGAGACTCTTATAGATGTTGCCAGAACATCCCTCCGTACGAAAGTCCATACCGAGCTTGCTGACATCCTAACAGAGGCAAGTGTCTCTTCTGTCTCCTCTTACGTGAAGAGGTTCAGGTTTTAAAGTACTGTGATTATTACTTGAGTGAAGGGTGGATGGAAAGATGTGAATTTGCACTTTGGAAGACTAATGGCCCCTTTTGGGGCTTTTTTCCCCTCCCTTCTGTTCCAGGCTGTAGTAGATTCTGTTTTGACAGTCAGAAAACCAGATGAGCCTATTGACCTCCACATGGTAGAGATTATGGAGATGAAGCACAAATCAGAAACTGACACAACGTAAGCAACGAGTATCCTTGAGCGTCAGTTTAATGGTGCCCTGAGGTTTGAATAGTCTGTGGGGTTTTGTTTTCTTTTTGGAAGAACTTGGGTGTCCTAAAGCTACCACTGGAAAAGTTAAGGGAAGTGGTGAAAGAAAGGCAGACATACAGATTTCAGCCATAAATTGTCTAGCCAGCAGAAGTTCCCGAGTTGCTGAACGTGATTCCCTGACCAGATTTTTGAATAGCTAAGAAAATCACTGGCTTTGGCTTTTGTGTAAAATGTTGAATAAATACTTTTTTTCTTAGTGATATTGTATGTGGCTCAGTTATGCTTTGGGCTTTTATTTGTTCATTACAAGTACAAAATAGCATTTGATAAATGGAAGCTGGAATGTAGTCATCTAGTTGGGTATTCCGTAGGCTGTTTACCTCAGTGGCATGGACGAATTCTGCACTAGCTTTCCTCAGTAGCTAGTGCAGTCAGACACTATGCCAGAATAAATTCCCTTTTCACACTCTGATTGGTATGCTTTTTATGTGAGAATGGGCATGCCCTTGGAAGTCGGATACATGACCGTTGTTTACTCCAAACACAAGTGCACGGGCAATTCGTGTTGGACCAGTTCCACTGTTGATTCTCTGACTAGTTTGCACTTCCACGAAGTGCATGTCTTCTGTATGTGTATGTTGACACACAAAATGCTTTTTAATCTTTCAGGCTGATTAGGGGCCTGGTTTTGGATCATGGTGCTCGTCATCCTGACATGAAGAAAAGAGTGGAAGATGCTTATGTTCTCACTTGCAATGTTTCTCTAGAATATGAGAAAACGTAAGTACATAGCAACAAGGTGAGGAGCAGAAAATGCTCCTGTCTGAAAAGACTTCTATTTAAGGTGTCCTTAAATAAAAACTGAAAGGCCTGCATAGACTGTTGAAGAGCAAGGCAGGTCATGTAGAAGGTGGAATGGAAGAGGTGATGCTCCTGCAATCCTTTTTTGGAAAAGGGAAACTGGTGGCTGAGAAAATGTCTTTGAGAGGCAGAGCTTTGTAGTAGTTTTCAATTTGTTGTTTCACTGAAGAAAGGCTGGAAATCCTTCCTTTCTTGGGCATAATTTTATATTTTAGAGCAAACATCTAAATAGACTTTAGAGTTCGCTCAGTTTCAAATGGAAAAGCTTTGACCTAGAGCACAGGAACAGCATGCTGGTTTGGGGTGGGATTCTTGTTTGGTTTGTTTTGATTTTTTTTTTCCTTAATAATGTAGCCGAAAGGATTGTTTCCTTATGCTTAAGTTTATTTCTACAGCAGAGAGGATAGTTGTCTTACTGGTTCTCGTTTTGTTTTTCTCTCTTGCAGGGAGGTGAGCTCTGGATTCTTCTATAAAAGTGCCGAAGAGAGAGAGAAGCTAGTGAAAGCAGAAAGAAAGTTCATTGAAGACAGAGTGAACAAAATCATAGCCTTGAAAAGAAGAGTTTGTGGCGATTCAGATAAAGGATTTGTTGTGATCAACCAGAAGGTGAGACGAAGGATATAACTAACTAGAAAAAATAATTGGAAACGTTGGCTTTCTTGGCAAGCCATGTGCTGTTTGACTCATTTTGTACAGTTCTTCAGACAAAAATAGCTGAATTTAGGCTCGTGTACTTTTGAATATATTCATACGGTTCCTACTTGAGATCTTTTTTGAGCCCTGAGGAAGAACTTACTCATTAGTGTCAGACTGAGAGAGGGCGTTTTTAGCTTTATCCTGATGGTCACTTTCTCTGTTTCTAGGGAATTGACCCGTTTTCCTTGGACGCGCTTGCAAAAGAAGGAATAGTTGCTTTGCGGAGAGCTAAAAGGAGGAACATGGAAAGGTCGGTTCCTGGAGAGAGGAGGGATTAAAATAATTTATTCTTCCGAACTCGGAGTCAGGTCTGGCTTGAAGCCACCTTTAAGGACTTGCATTAAAAAGTCCACTTCAACCTGTCCAGCTCTTACTGGTGTAACTCGGGGTTGTTTGTACAAACCATAGAAATGTCTGCCCACTTGGAGTGACGTTGGAATTTGAGCGTTCGGTCTGCTTCAAGTACAGACACCTATAGAGGAGACTTAATTCTGCAAGTTTATTTTTTGTGAAGAGCTCTTTCGTGAACAGAAGCAAACTGTTCCAAGCCTAGGAAGTGTGACTTTTTGCGTGCTGAAATACTATTGTTACGTTAGTGACTTCAGATTTTACTTAATATAAAGCAAGTGCTAAGCTGTGTATGTTCTCTCTCAGACTGACCCTTGCGTGTGGCGGTACTGCCATGAACTCTGTGGAGGATCTTGCTCTCGACTGCCTGGGACACGCAGGGCTTGTCTACGAGTATACGTTGGTGAGTACAACTCAGCTTTCAGCTGAAGACAAGTTAAATATGCCTCACTTGATGCCAGCTTTTCTTTTATTATGTGTATACGTGGATTAAGCAAATGTGTGACGTGAATACATAACCCTGTTTTCCAGGGTGAAGAGAAATACACCTTCATTGAGAAATGTGACAACCCCCGCTCTGTTACCCTGTTGATCAGGGGGCCGAATAAGCATACGCTCACACAGATCAAGGATGCAGTAAGAGATGGTCTGCGTGCCGTTAAAAACGCTATTGAGGATGGTAAGTCTCCGCTCTGTTATGCAATGTTAAGGGTCTTCTCTTGAAACTCACCTCAAAACTAGTGAATTTTTGTATCGGCTTCCTTGGTATCCGATGCAGTCAGACACCAAGTTGAGTGTATCTCAGTGCGAAGTGCTTTTAGTTACTGTTCTTACACCTCCTATTTTACAAGTAGTTGATAACTGTGTAAGCGCTTACCTGATCAGATACAAGCTGTCTTTTTAAGGTTGAGGGAAGAGCTCAAACTGCACTAAAAATTAACTATTTAAATTGGAATAGGTGCTTATTCTGAAGTCTGAATATGGAGTTTTTCCTTGCAGGCTGTGTGGTCCCGGGAGCAGGTGCCCTAGAAGTGGCCATAGCTAATGCTCTTGTTAAGCACAAACCTAATGTAAAAGGAAGAGCCCAGCTTGGAGTTCAGGCTTTTGCTGATGCTCTGCTCATCATTCCTAAGGTATAAGGAACCCCTGAAAAAAGTGCCTTTAAAGCATGCTAAGACCCATCGCTCTTTCTGCTGGAGGTCTTGTAATTAACAACATGAAATAATGTCTCTGTTCTTTCCAAGGTTCTCGCACAGAACTCTGGTTACGATCCCCAGGAGACACTGGTGAAGGTTCAGACAGAGCACGCGGAATCGGGGCAACTCACTGGGGTCGATCTGAACACTGGTAAGAGCTTCCTTGCATAATGGTGTGATCTCAAGTAAGAAACTGTCGTGGCTCAACTCCACGAGGAATAAAGGTGCTCTGAATGCAGAAAGCTGCACCTTTTTTCATAAAAAGCTATGGAGAATGCCTTGGCAGGCACCCTGTTGCTGCAGTCAGCCTTGGTGTGCTGGAGTCCTTAAATGGGTTCTTTTCGAGTTTGTTGTGAAGATAAAGCGGACAGTAGCGCTGGGTTGGATGTAGCAAGTAATATCTGATGTTAGACAGAAGAAAGTCTTGCTTTGGATTATGAGAGCTGGTTATTTAAAGACTTCTGTTTCTTCTGTAGGTGAGCCAATGGTAGCTGCAGCAGCTGGAATCTGGGATAATTATAATGTCAAAAAGCAACTGCTTCATTCATGGTAAATGTTACAGTATTTTCACTTTAAATACCAATGGGTGTTTGACTATTTAAGTTGATAGAGTAATGCGGAATCGAGGGATCCCACGTAGAGGAAGCTGACTTGAAAGGCAGAAATGAAGCTGAGTTGGCTTTGAACTATGTCAAAACAGATATTCTAACAATATTTATTTAATATTTCTAGCACGGTGATTGCCAGCAACATTCTCTTGGTGGATGAAATTATGCGAGCTGGGATGTCCTCTCTTAAAGGCTGAGTTGGATCTGCTGCTGTCGATGGTGGTTGGCTCTAGTAGTGCCCCAGGGAATGTCTTTCAGAAATCCATCCCAAGGCACGCTTTTCTTAGCCCTGGTGGATTTTCCCAGCAACAGAAAATGAATCTGCTGTAACGAGCAGCCCCTCTTTGGTAAACATGGCCACTCAATTAGCTACTCTTCAGATATTTGGCTCTAAAAATCAGTTATTTATTTTTGATTTCACTGAAGTGCACAACTGAGGTTGTTCTCCTTTTTACCCAATAAACTGTTACGTTCTGTGCTTTGTGTGTGTCGGTTATTTAAAACTTCGCCTTCGTCAGGCCCAGGCCTTGAACATTCTACTTGGAGCCTTCATCGGCAGCTCCTGGCTCCCCGCTCTGTGCGCCGGACTTTGTTATTCCTTCTGTTACTTGCCACGGCAGAGTGTTCCTGCTCCCGGGGGGCTGTGAAATAACTGCTCAGGGCTCAGGTTCAGACCTGGAATTGGTTAATTCATTATAAAGCTGGATTAAACCAATTGCTTCATAGTTTTGTACTTGTTTACAGGTAAAGCTGAGTGAGTTAACTTACACCGGAGGGTTTGAAGTGTGTTGAAAGAGCTGTTGCATGGTGTTGTCCTTGTTATAACACAGATAGATTTTTGACACTGTTCCTGCTTCATTATTTATGGACAATTAGCAATATCCCAGTCTCTAGATCCAGCCTATAATGAAGAGGCGTTGGGTTTATGGGAGGGTAACGGGCTCCTGCAGCCTGAAATGATTTTCCCTAATCCAGCTTCGTTAACAGACAATCCTAAGAGCAAAAGGTCATTAGATTCTGAAAAGAGGTCTCTTTCATAAACTCAATACAGTACTTGTATGTCAGAGCCTGAAATACAAAATGTATACCATAAATTAAGACAAATACTTGTCACTTTATGTAGGCACAAGTAAATCTGACTTTACTGAAGAGGAGAACTCTTCTGCGGTATCACGATTCTGGACTGCGTTTCCTGGATAAGGGGAAAAAAAATTGAGATGGAGTTTAATTTCACCAAGAGATCATTAGTCACAAATCATCTTGTCCCAAATCTGGCTGCTTTATCTGTTGTGCAAGCCAATAACACATAGAGCAAAGGCGTTTCCAAGTTTATTAATGCACAGAAATGTGCTCATCCCAAAGCGGGAGCACACCTTTGTTCCAACAATGTCCCTTTTTATACACTGACTATTACATATTTTAACAGTAAACACGTATTAATTGTTATTCTCTTCAATGATTGGTCGAGATTTCTTCACTTTCTATGTGAATTAGTGCGCGGGCTCTTGTTTTCTTCTTCCCTTGTTCTCTTTTTGAGGTGGTGGGATCGTTTGGGTCGGTGCTCGTGACCGAAATTACCTTTTACCTACTTTTCCTCTGATCTTGGCAGTTCCAGGTGCTTTTCTGTGTTTGCTGACCAGGCCTTCGGTTCATTGCCCTCTTGACAGGAATATCCTGCTTATCAACAAACCCACATTGTCTGGTAGGTAGTTTAATTTAATCTGAAATAAATTGCATCTAGTTACTATTTCTCTATAAATGATCAAGTAGGGTTGGGGCTGTATGGAGGACTTTCAGCAGCGGCAGCAGGTTCCCTTGGTTGCTTCGATTACATGTTACATTTCATTTTCCTAATTAATAGTAATTTTAATACAACAGAACGACTATGAAAGCAACCTTTTTTAAAAAAAGAAAAAGAAAAACGCTTTTTACACGTGAAATACTTAAATGCTTCAAGGGCGGTTGTGGTTTTGCTGCCGGCCCCGGCAGCAGGAGGCGTTTCAACCTTTATATGTAATCGCCATGTTATGAAAATAGCCCTTTTCTTCTAAAAACCCCCGTTTTTATGAGAAAACCTGCCCCTGTTGAGCACCCGCGTGCGGTGCCGGGCGCGGAAAGGAACCGGAAGCGCTTCCCCGCTTCCCTCAGCGCTTCCGGGTCAGACCCGCCCTCCCGGCCGCGCTTCCCGGAGCTCCCGGAAAACCGGGAATGGCCCCCGGAGCGGCGGGGCTGGCCCTGCTGCTGGGCTACTGGGCGCTGCCGGGTGAGTGCCCGGGCTGCTGGGGGGTTTCGCCGGTCCTTCTGCCCTGGCTCGGTGGTGGGAAGCCGTAAAAATCACTTTTATTTTCCCCTCCTTGACCCCAAGCTGAGTGGTGCGGTCGACAGGGCAGAGGGACGGGATGTCATCCAGAGGGGCCTGGACGAGCGGGAGAGGTGGGCCCGAGCAAACCTCACGGAGGGCAACAAGGCCAAGTGGAAGGTCCTGCGCCTGGGTCGGGACGATCCCGGTTATCAGTAGGGGCTGGGGGTGAGGTGAGAGAGAGCAGCCCTGCGGAAAAGGACTTGGGGGCACCGGTGGGTGAAAAGCTGGGCATGAGCCAACGGTGGGCGCTCGCAGCCCAGAAGGCCCATCGCATCCCGGGCTGCGCCAAAAAGAACCGTGGCCAGCAGAGCCAGAGAGGTGATTCTGCCCCTCTGCTCTGGTGAGACCCCACCTGGAGTGCTGTGTCCAGCTCTGGAGCCCTCAGCACAAGAAGGACATGGACCTGTTGGAGCGGGTCCAGAGGAGGCCACGCAGATGATCCGAGGGCTGGAGCCCCTCTGCTGTGAGGACAGGCTGAGAGAGCTGGGGTTGTTCAGCCTGGAGAAGAGAAGGCTCCGGGGAGACCTTATAGCGGCCTTCCAGTCCCTGAAGGGGCCTGCAGGAAAGCCGGGGAGGGGCTGTTTGCAAGGGCGTGTAGAGACAGAACGAGGGGCAATGGTTTTAAACTAGAGCAGGGTGGGTTTAGATCAGACATTAGGAAGAAGTTCTGCACAACGAGGGCGGTGAGACACTGGCCCAGGTTGCCCAGAGAGGCGGTGGAGGCCCCAACCCTGGAGACATCCAAGGCCGGGCTGGATGAGGCTCTGAGCAACCTGATCGAGTTAAAGATGTCCCTGCTCACTGCAGGGGGGTTGGACTAGATGGCCTTTAAAGGTCCCTTCCACCCAACACATTCGATGACTCTGTGATTCATAGGTTCCTCTTTCCTCTAATTGCAGCAAACCATTAATTTAAAGGAGCTGCCTTGGTGATTTCACCAGCCTGGAGCCCTTCCTTTCCAGAGGGAAACACTGAAAATGCGGCTCTAAAATATTTTAAGCTTGTTATCAAAATATGTGCAGACCTCTACAAACACTAATTATAGTCATTTACTATATTGCACCCAACATCCAGTAATAAAGTGACTTTCTGGCAAATAATACACACTGTCCAGTGCAGTCGTGTTTAAAAATGAACTAAAAAGAAGTTCTTGTACTGAATTTCTTCACTTTTTAAGTGAAGAAAAAAACTTAAAAAAAATAATAATTCTTGTACTGATTTTCTTCATTTTCAGCATTCGGAAAGGATGAGAGCATGGTGCAGCTGCCTGGGGGGATGTTTCGGATGGGATTCGGGTCCCTGGAGAAGAGGAACGATGAGGGGCCTGTCAGGGAGGTGACGGTGAAGCCGTTCGCTATCGACAAATACCCCGTCACCAACGGGGATTTCAGGTAAAAGCAGAGGTTTTGGGTTTGGGTCCTGGGGAGGGGACGCGGCGGTTGGTCCCGGGGCTGGTTCCTGGCTCTGAAACCCAGCACTCGGCGCTGCCGGCACTTCCCTTGGGACAAAAAAAATATGTCCACAATAAATCACCTCTACGGGCGCGAGGGGAAGCATCTTAACAGTGTGGCTTGTAAATGTGCTTCCTTTTTTTTCCCCCCGTTTTCCTCCCTTCTCCCCCTTTTTTGGGGACATTTAACGAACAGGAGCTATAAGTTTTAGTGGCTTTTAAGGGATTTTTGATCTATGCAATTGTTACATTTTATGGAAGACCGGAGTGCAGGGTGAGTTTACCTGCGTAAGTAACATAAAAATGATCAGAACTGGGAACAGATGCAATTGTGAGTGTTTTATGTGTGAAATGTGTATCCCAGCGAATGGAGCTGTGCTGGGGAGGAGCCAGGACTCTCGGCAGATGGGGTGTCTGTACGTCCTGCATGTTTTTGCCTTGCTCTGAACTTGTCGCGCGTGTAGGTGGCTGTGTTTGGTGGTGCGGCTCTTGAAGAACTTACCCAGACGCCTGAGCATGTTGTATTTATGCCAGGGAGTTTGTTAGAGAAAAGAAATACAAAACAGAAGCAGAAGCGTTTGGCTGGAGCTTTGTCTTTGAGGATTTCGTATCTGAAGAGCTGAAAAAAAAAGTCACCCAAAAACTGGAGGTAAATCTAAATCCCATGGGTGTGCGTTTCAGTGGTGGTGGAGGTGGTATTTCTGATCACAACCCTGTCTGACCTCTCTGTTTTAAGTAAAGAAAAGCCCAGGAGGGGAGATCCTTGCCGGTATTGCTTTTGCACTGAGTAGCAGCTACCTCTCAGTGCAGAGCCTGGCCCTTCTTAGTGGTTTTTTCTTTGGTCTTGGGTTGTTTTGCTTTTGAAACTATCAGCAGGGTTGAGCCTGGGTTGATTTATGGCGCTCCTCTGTTAACATCTTCTCCAAACACTGTCACACTGGACTCCTCAGATGCTCCAGTGCACTGATAGAGAGAGAAAAGCACATTTCAAAGTACTTTACTAATTAAATCTTAAAATAGAAAAACTGAACAGTATGGGCTGCTTGATCTATTTTAATGTTTAAAAGCAAATGCCTCTAATCCTTTGGAAAGCACTGTCAAAATGCCGGTGATAACCCAGCTCAAACCGCAGCATTTAACCATTTCCAGACTAACAAGCGTTCTGTTCTACCCACGCTGCTGTAGGACGGTGTCGGGGACGTGTTGGTAGTTCAGCTTTAATCTGGTGTTGTTTCTTTTCCCAGTCTGCCCCTTGGTGGCTGCCCATCGAGAAGGCTTTTTGGCGACAGGTAGGTAAAAATCACGTGCGGTGAGTCCCCTCCATGCTGGGAGTGTGTATGTGTTAGCGTGTGCTGAATCTTATCCACTGAAAATAGGGGGTAAAAAAACCAGCATTTCTGGTTGCTGCACTTTCCCCGTTCTGTCCTTTGGTCCCTTTTTAATTGAAAAGTTTATAAAACGAATTAAAACCTGTTTGATGCGATTCCTCCCAGCCCTCGGGTCCTGGCTCCAGCATCAAGGACAGGCTGGATTATCCGGTGCTGCACGTGAGCTGGAACGATGCGCGGGCGTTCTGTGACTGGAAAGGGAAGAGGCTCCCAGCGGAGGAGGAGTGGGAATTTGCTGCCAGGGGAGGACTGGAACGTACGTACCACCAGCTCGCACCTTCTTCCAAACTGAGGTGTCGGGTCATGGTAGTTCTACCAGATCCAAACCTCCATCCAGGGATGTTTTCAGAGGTTAATCTGGGGGCTGAGCTACCTCTTTTGGCCTGGGAGTTGAAATAATAATAATAATAATAGGAAGAAAAAGTGGCTTATCTATGGTCTTAATGTATCCAAACAAAGTATTTCTGCCAGCTATAAAAGTACCATTTCATGGGTTTGGGGCAAGGAGTGGCCCCGCACATTGGTGCTGGGATCACTGGGGGGAACCTGGGACACCCTGGCATGAGCGATGGTTTGTAAATGGGAAGCTGCGGCTGATTCCCGTCTCTCCTCGCCTCCTTGGCAGTGCCTGTAGGGGTTGAACAGACAAGCCCCGTTCATATAACACCCCCCTCAGTGTCCTCAGCTGGGCAGAAAGGGACGGTCCTAAAAGCCTGGTTAAAAATAGGGGAATGCAGAGGCTGGACTGACACGGGGTAACGGGTGTCTCTTCCTCCTTGGCAGAAAGGATGTATCCCTGGGGAAACAAGTTTCAGCCAAACCGTACAAATCTGTGGCAGGTAAGATCCTAAAAATCATCCCGTCTACTCTGAGCTCCTCTGAGGGTGGTGTTTAACTCGATCACAGAGCGTGGGTGGCTGTGTGGTCCTGGGAAGCAATGCTGCCTTACCTGCAGGGTACCAAAATTCGGCTCCTGGTGAGTTATCCGAAATAGCTTTAGAGGGCGCAGGCTCAGCCCAGCTTCCCTGGGAAACTGGGATTTCAGTGCTTCCATAACCAAAAATTCATACATAAATTTGTTTGAAAAGGAGGTTGTCTTGGGAGGACATCAGATGGTTGATCTGCTTTCTCGGCCAGAAACGCTACGTAGAGTTAATTTACAACGGAGAGTTATTTCCATTATTTAAGTGTAGCACGGTCCTGTGCAGAGCAGGACTGCATGTGGCCTCGGCAGTGGCTCTGTGCTCAGAGTGATCTTTCTTCCCACAGGGCAAGTTCCCGAGGGCCGACACGGCTGAAGACGGTTATCATGGCGTCTCGCCTGTGGCAGCGTTCCCTCCTCAGAACAACTACGGTATGGAGCACACTTCTCCGCCCCCAGTTTTGGGCATGGCGTCTGCTTCCTAAATGAACACTGATCATAAAAGCCCGTAGTTGTAGCCGAGTTTCAGATACGATGTGGGATCACATCAGCATCTTGGTAGAATAACTGAGTCCAGCAAGAGCACTGGTGGTCGTTGCTGACATTGGCTGACATGCACCTGATGCACTTCAATGCCCCAAAACAGCCCCTGCTTCTAATTAGAAGCCACTTATTTTGCACTTTAGTGTGATTTACCTGAAAATCCTGAGCACATTGTTTTGAGGGCGGCGGATGCCATGCCCTCACGCAGATGGATAATGATGGACACCTTCAAGGTCCAGTTCTAAACTGGGGCCAGTTTGAAATACAGCAAAGAGCTCCTGCTTCCCAGTCCCACCATTAGACCATGTGCTTGCAGTGATGCTTTGAATGTTGCCCACCCCCTCCCATAAACCCAAGTGCTTTTGCAGCCCTTAAAAATGTGGTGTTGTAATCCTGATGCGAAATGGTTGGTGTCTCAGGGCTGTACGACCTGCTGGGGAACACCTGGGAGTGGACAGCGACCGAGTACCGCGCTGCGGGGCTCTTGGCGAGGCAGCGCGCTCAGAAGATGCAGGTCCTGAGAGGTGCCTCGTGGATCGACACTGCAGATGGGTCTGCGAATCACAAAGCTCGTGTCACTACCAGGTAAGTCTGGGCAATGCCCAGGTGCTTTCTTCTGGCTTGGTTTTATTTGGAAGGGTTTTGGTGGGTTTTTTTAAAAGACATTCGTTTGCTCCTACTCAATTTTTCTTGAAGCAATTAGAAAAACACGCTAAAAAGATTGCTAAAATTTTTCCTGCTGTAGATACATTTCTAATTGCTTCTCAAATCATAGAATGGGTTGGGTTGGAAGGGACCTTAAAGATCATCTAATTCCAACTGCCCTGCCATGTGTATTTTCCATCAAGTATTTAGAATAAAATACTTTCCTTGAAGCTGTTCAAGGGAAGTGGGAGATGTTTCTGGTCTGTTACAGAGGGTCACATTGAAGGAGGTAAGCGCTGACTAGGCAGGATCCCTAACTTTGGGTCTCTTTTCCCCCTGAGAATGGGGAACACGCCAGACTCGGCCTCCGACAACCTCAGTTTCCGCTGTGCTGCCGACATCCCACCCGTCACAGCTGAGAAAAGCCGAACCAAACCCGAGCTCTGAAGGTCACTCAGGGAGACCTGAAGGCATTTTCTCCTGTGGAGACGAACGGTAACCCCCAACAGTCACTTTCATTAAACCCAGATAGTTTTTACAATTAAAAATAAATACTTTCAGCTAAAACTCCTTTCTGCACTGGGATGTCAAGCAGGGCAATTTGTCTTTATTGTCCTCTTGGTGCAGTAGATATTACAGCTCTCCTTTTGGTGTCCGTTTTAAATCAGCAGAGGGGTGCGTGCGTGTGGGACCAGGACAGAGCTGCTCCGACACCCAGCTGGAGCGAGCGAACACCCACAGCCCCCCCCGTGACAGCCAGCGTGGGGCTGCCCTGAGGGGCGGCTGCGAGGGGGAGCGATGGGGACACATCCCTGGAAGGGGGACTCGTACATCGGTCCCCATCTCCTCGGGAAGTCCCAGCATCGTACCAGCCTCCGAGCCTTCCCAGAAGTGAAACAAGGCGCCTTTATTGATCCTTGAACAGTGGCAAAACCAGATGTGCTGGTTTCCAAGTGCATGGGTGACGCAAACCAGTGACCCAGGTGTTCTAGCCAACATAAGAGCTACAAACCGGCTCTGTACAACCTCTGTCACCAAAGCCCCGAGCACAGAGATGGGCGAGGACACCCCTCCGGGCACTGCTCGGCCCTTCTCCACCTGCGGCTGCCCCGAACGGGCCCCGCTCCGGGGCTGCGCTGAGCCTTCCCCAAGCGGATCCGCTGCTCCGAGTGCAGCAGGAACTGCAGCCGGTTACGGCTCTGTTGGATGCAGCTTCTCCAAATCCATCCCTTACAGCGGGACGTACTCCAGGGACAGATCACAGCCGTCTGTGGGTTTGCATTTGCACCTGACCCAAGGCCAGACGTATCTCTAAGAAAAAGCAAAAAAAAAAACCACTGGTAGGTTTTCAAAGATTTTACTCGCCTTAACTCTGAGTAAACTCATCGGCTTACGCAGCGGCGATCAAAACAGCCCTTCCTCGGCTGCCAGGGTCAGCAAAATGGCCTTGCAGGTGTTCTCGAAGAGGGCGGCTCTGTTCTGCGCCTCCCCCTTCTTCACCCAGTGCCGGTAGGTCCTGAAGGCGCAGGCGTCGATCAGCTTGCGGACGGGCTTCAGGGCGTACGGATCCCGCACCACCAGCTCCCTGGTGACCGACTTGACCAGCCGGTACTGGTAGTAAATACGGACGGACGCCAGGACGGTCAGACAGATCACCTGCAGCACAGGGGTGACAGGCTGGAATTCATCCTACAGCGGGACTGGACCGGCCCCAGCGCATCCCACATGGCTGTTATCGGTGTGGAGGAGTCGGGAGGCAGCCCAGCTCCTGGCACAGGTGTTTAGTCCCGTGTGAGCGATACGGGCTTTCTCCAAGTGGGCCCTTAACATCAAAACTGCGGGTCAGTCCTAAATATGTCGCCTAATGCCACTTCAGTACCTCTGAGCTACCTTAATGGCTGGCTATAGGGAAGGGAAGAGATTCCTCTATTTTATCAACTTTTGCATCATTTGATGCACCCACAGGATGTCAGGCTTATGGATTTCCCCTTAGAAGTGATCTTCAATATTTTTTTTTCTTTTGAGGAGAAGGAGGCAGGCTTTTCCCTTTTCTTATTTAATCCTTTTCTATGAAAAAGCCCTTAAGAAGTACCAGAAATTAAGCACAGCAGTGCTTGGAGAAGGATCTCCACCCAGGCTGCCACATCCTGCCAAAGCCCAGGTCCATCAGCCTTCTGGAACTCCCAGTTTCTCCCAGCTCAGGTGGGAAAAGCATCCCACCACCCGGCTCCTGCAGCTCCCGGGCTCAGGGTGCTGAGACACCCCCAAACCCAACCTCACCTTAAATTTCCGGAAGGGGCTGAAGTGCCGGACCTCCTCCACATCGTACTGCTGGAAGAAGGGGTGGGCCAGCGCCTCGCGGGCCGTGTACCGCTGCTGTGGGTCCACCACCAGGAACCGGGAGATCTGCACGAGGGCACTGGCTCGAGTCGGGGTGTCCCAGATGTCTACAATCCCCCACCGTAAGGTTTTCCTATCTCCAAACACCTACCAGGTCCTTGACGGTGTCCGAGCGGTCGTCCCACTCCGGGGAGCCAAACTGGTAGTCCCCGTTCATGATCATCCGCAGCATCAGCATCTGCTTGCGGTGCCAGAAGGGAGGTGACCCGGCCAGCAAGGTGTACATGATCACCCCGGTGCTCCACCTGCGGGCAGCCCAGAGGGACCCTCCAACCCCGAGCGGCACCGGGGGGCATCCGGACGGGTCCGTGCCCCAAGAGTGGCTCGGTGCATCCCCCCAGCCGGGACATGCCAGGCTTTGCCACCCTGGAAAACCAGGAGGATGCTGCCCTGCGTGGCGTCTGATGAGGGAGGCTGAGCTTGCTGCTGGGGCTCGTTAGCCCTGATGGCTAATAAGGAGCAAGGACTGCTTGGGGTTTTTGAGTTGAGCTGATGTGGGGCTGCTCTCCCAGATGCTGCAGGAGGAGCTGCGAGTTGGAAGTATTTGCCTTTCTTGGTTTTTCTTGGGCTTTTTAGGGGAGGGAGAGGATGCGGGAGAGTGGGACGTGGTGGGGCCAGTGAGGCTGGGTGCTCTGGGGCTGTCTCAGCTCAGGCCGTGGTGTGCAGTGTCCTGGTGTGGGAGTTAACGGAGGCATTTAAACTGAAAAGGGGATGAAATACCCCAGTGTGTTACAAGTGGTTGGTTAGATCTCTGACTGCTGCAGATCTGCACCTGAAGCCACCAGAGATGATGGCAGAGTCCCTGCAGGGCTCTGTTGGGCTTTCCTGAGCTGGTTGCTCTCTCAGTGGCTGCCTCGGGTTCATGTCTTGCTACGGGGTGTGTTTAAAAAGCCCCGTGTCTTGGAGTCCAGCCCGAGTTGATTTTTATGAGTAGAAAGTGTTGCTTTCCCTCCTCCCTGATGGACCAAAGCAGGGGAACGGGCTCATCCCCAGGCTGCTTCTCCCCCAGCTCTGTGCCAGAGCCCCCAGCCCACCAGGACAGCCCCGCGTGGCCCCCAGGGGTGTTTTTCTGTGCATCGCTTAATTCCTTCCAAACACTCAAACGGGTCCCCATCTGCACAACTCCTGCTGTGCCTCAAACCAGGCGCGTTTTGGGAGCAGCCCGAGGCGGGAGGGCAAACGTCTCACTCACATATCGACCTCCTTCCCGTAGCCCTGGTGCTCGTCGTCCATGGAGCACTGCAGGATCTCGGGGGCCAGGTAGCCAGGCGTGCCGCAGATCTCTGCAGAGATGGGGCAGAGCATCCCCCTGAGCCCGCCAGGAGGGTTTGTGCCATCC
>VYZM01020760.1:9224-37280 GCA_013398915.1 Dromas ardeola | reverse complement strand
GGAGGGATGGTGGCGGGTCCTTCTGTACGACAGCGGTGTGAGGGAGGGATGGCGGCGGGTCCCGCTGTGAAAATAAACAATTAAACTGCGTTTAAACCTGTGCCTTCCCTGTGAGGATCACTCTCTGGAGAGTGGCAGCACACAAGACACAGTGAAGGCCTTCAGCCTCTCACGGGCTTCATCCTCTCACAGAATTGCTGAGTTTTACCCAAAAGGCTGGGGTCGATGGCAGTCCACCCCAAAAAAAGAGTGAGGGCACCTCCTGCCCCCCACTGCAGCATGCACAAGACCATCTGCACGGGCATATGCTCTTCGGGTTTGTGTTTTGAGACACTGTCCATATTTTGAGGAATGTCTTTTATTAATTAAGTTATTATTTTTATACACAGCAGCTCTAACATGGGATACATCATGACAGCGCCAGGGTCACTGGTTGCTCCGGCAAGCCTTGACCCCACCTCAGCTGTCCCGGGGGTTGTGCACACCTGAATCAGGGTTTGGAAGGTGGCTGCTTTTTTGGAAAAAAAAAAAAAAGGAAGGAAACAGGGCTGGGAAGTTTGGCGACAGATGGTGAAAGATGGCGTGAAAAGACTAGTATTGCGTAGCCTAGAGAGGGGAACACAATAAAAATGTAGTCATGATGCTAAATCCAAAGCTGTTATGATAAAGTGAACAGCACTGCACTTACTTTGTTATTATGTTGTATATGTTATTATGTTATGGAGGGAGTTATTTAGACAAACCACAAATGATTACTGGAATCCGCTGTGAGTTTATTAAGTTTAAGTTACTAACCTTACCAGACCTTTAGAAAAGAATGAATAATTTAATAAGGATAAGGAGAAAGACACAAGTTGTATCATATAACTTGGAATATAATTAAAATACGGTCCCTAGAGTTTACTACATAAGTCCAGATATACCACAGGTAAAACTGTTCTGCTGGAATCTGATCCCTGTTTACTCAGTTAATACAGTGCACAAGTTGTTTGTTTTTTTTTCTTGACCCATTGAAAATAACGAAAAGAGCCCAGATGAATAACACACACAGGATTAGACCTAATGAGTTAATAAACTCTCAAATTAGGCTCAACAGAAAGTGAAATGTCAAACTCCGTTTCCTGTTACAAGCAAGCACCTTGCTTCTTATCCCTAGAATTCGTCCCCAAAATGTGATTGCTGCCCTGCAACATCACTTCATTATAAAGCCATTATCGTGACGAAAATTGCTTGTTCACAATTACTTCAGTTGTAAGGGAGGTAGCTGCGCAAGACCAGTCATTTCAACATCTTGTATGTGAGGGGATGAAACTATTGTCTGATAAAGGAAGTGTGAATATTGTGAGTTTATTTAGCAGTGATAATCCAACAGCAAAGCTTCGGTCAGAAAAGCGGTTGCTGTTAAATGTAAAAATTATTGGGAGATAAACAATATATTCAGAACAGCGGCGTCTGCGGAAGTTCAGGCTGCTGGCGTTGCTGCAGGAGCTCATCTCCGCAGGCGTCTTCCCTCTGGTTCTCTTGCTCTTGGCCTCTCTCCATTTTGGCTGCCTCCGCAGCAGCTCTGGGTCTGGGGTTTTGTCAAACGCCTGTGGAGCATTATGGGTTTTGCACCGTAGACAGACACTGAGGAATTCACTCCCGATTTGGCATTCTCTCTCCTGTGGCTGCCCCGGGATAGCGGTGGGGAGCTCCTGGAGTACGGCCGGGCTCAGCCCCGCTCCTCCGGCCGCTGCTGCCAGCCTCAGCGATGCCTCCAGTGCCCCACCGCCCAGGGTGTCCATTTGGGTTAGAAAAAGGAAAAGCTTTGACTAGACCTCATCTTATTTAGGAGCTAACCTATAAATGTGTGAGATAGATAGGGTGATATATTTTCCTGCAGCTTTAGTACATCTGGGTTTTTTTGGTTGCCCCTTCAAGTCTTGGGTCATCTCGGCTCCTTTGCCATTGTCCCTCTCCCCTTGTTCCCGTTGATGGCAGAAGGCACAGCATAGAGAGCAGATTTTTAATTTAGTTTATAAGCTAGCTAGACGTCAAACAACTCTTTTCTTAATTGATGGTTTTCTCAACTCTTTTTTAATTAATAGTTTTCAATTTCCCTTTTTTTTTTCGCTGGCAGGATTCCTTCTTGTGGCTGAAGTCATTTTGCAACAGGTCTCTCTCTGAATTCCTTTTGTTTTGCAGCACAATGACGGCAGGGATGGCACGGCTGCGGCATGAATGCTGCCATTGTGTTTCGTCCTCCTGCCTTCCTTGGGAAAACTCGCAGAGCTTCATTTTTGACTCGCTCTTCCGCCTGCTAATGCCCGGCCATAATGTGCCCGCAAGGAAACGGGGAAGGGAAGGAAAACAAGGAGCTGGTGGCCATCCTCAAAATAAAGCAATACTGGTGGTTGTGGTGGGTGCTTACAGTAAGCAAAGATTGTTTTCAGCTACTAGATGACTTCTGTTGGTAGACCAGAGGTATTTGCTGGTTCTTAAACTACAGCCAGACGTGTATTGATGCTACTTTGATAGAAACCAGAGACATATGAGAGAAAGACGATCCAGCCCCGGTTGCCTTTGGTCGTATCCGTCTAATTCCGAGTCGCGCTATCGACTCGCAGGTCTGCCGGCTATATTTAGAGGTGCGATACCAATGTCATCCTAGATGCGTGAAACAGATGATGCCATCCCATTTCTCAAGTGGGAAGCGTGTACTTCCAAAGATAAAGCTGAGCGAGGCTTGAGGGAAGTCCAGGGTCAGCTGCTCTGGAGCCAGGTGGAGCCCCAGGCAATGGCGTGCGTGAGAAAAAACCCAATCTTTTAATGCACTTTTTATATCGCATGTCCAAATTCCGCCTCCCAGAAAGCCTCAGGGTAAACTTTGGGAATGTGGGAGGCCCTCAGGAAGGTCCCTCTGCATAGGAGGCACCAGCTGGGCTGAGAATTTGGCTCATTCTCCCCAGAATCGTGATAAAAAACGTGAAACGCCCACCGGAGCACCTGCCTGAGACCAGCCAAGGGGCCACATCCGCCCTGAGCGTCACGCCAGCCGTGCCGGGTGTCACAGCACTGCCCGGAACATCCCGGATCTGGAGAAAAAAAAAGGGGGAAAACCTCATTTTCCTGCTGAAATCAGTGGGGCGCGGGAGAGGGAGCGCCCTGCAGTGCCGCCTCCCCGCCGCCAGGCGGCGCCATAACACCCGCCGCCGCCGCGCCTCGACCCCCCCTCGGCCGCGGCCTGACGTGACGTCGTCGCGGAGCGCCACGTCCGGCGCNGAGCACCACGTCCGGCGCGGTTCAGCGTGGGCGGGGCGGGAGGGGCGCGCCCTCCCCGCCAGCCAATGGGATATGGGCGCGCGTGCGCGGCGGGCCGGCGCCGGGCGCGCGTTGCGGGGCTGAGGCGGAGGGAGGGGGTAAGATGGCGGCGCCCGTCCTGCTGCGAGTGTCGGTGCCGCGCTGGGAACGGGTGGCCCGCTCCGCCGTGTGTGCGGCCGGCATCCTGCTCTCCCTCTACGCCTGCCACCTGGAGCGGGAGAAGGGCCGCGACCTCCACTACCAGGCCTTGTGCGACCTCAGCGAGAGGGTCCGCTGCTCTGCCGCCATCACCTCCAGGTGAGGCGGGGATGGGACCCGCCGCCGCCGCCTCAGGCCGCTGCGGGGAGAAGGGGCTGGGAGTGCGGGGAGCGCTGGGGCCGGGCCTCGGAGCGCTGGGGGCCAGGCCCGGCTCGCTGAGGGGGCTCGGCCGGGCGGCAGGAGCCTGCGGCTGTGGGCCGTGGCTCGGCCCGGGGGGGTGTTGTCTGAGGCGTAAAGGGAGCTGGGCCTGTGCTGGGGGCATAGGGTGGGCAGGCCGAGGAGGAGCGGGTCGGGGCTCACGCTTTAGGCAGCCCCTTCGCTGGAGGGCTGGTGTGGGAACGGCTTTTTCTGGGAATCACTACCCCAGGAGGGTGAGGCACCCGCAATTTCTGTGTTGTAATCAAGGGCAATTAGCTAGAGTGACAGGCATTTTAGTGGCAAATGCACGTTGGAGTGAAATGCTGTAGCTGTGACGAGTGGTTGAGGCCAATGTAAACATGTACAATTGAGGATGATTTGCTTTGGGTTGTTTTTAATTGGAGTATCTGAATTGCTTTTTCATTATAATGTTACCTGGCAGCACAGAAGATTGCCTTCATGATGCAGAGGAAGTGCTTAATTTGAGAGGATTTGTGTGCCTCAGCAGCAAAAGCCCAGTCCAAATCTTGATTTATTGTACAGTTTCCTGTCAGTAATTACTTTAGCAGTTGTTTTCTAAAGGTCAATGGTTGTTATTTCTGTCAGGAGAGTCCATGTATAAATTTTAATATGCTGCTAGCTTGACTTGTTGTCAAGTAACTAGTTGATAGAATTATAATAATGAAAAGACTTAATCTGCTGTGTGGGTGCAAGTGCTACCAGTATAAATACGCTATCAGAAATACTTTGGGGTGTAATTTGGCTAAGAAACTCCCCTGGAAGCATATAATCAAGTATTTCAACTAACAAAATCAGATGATTTGTCCAGCAATTTCAAAACTGTTCTGTGTGCACATATATATATATGTGTGTGTGTGTGTATATATATAGGCATATAAAGACACATGCAGAGGTATCTACGAGTAAGGAGATGGGAAGGGGAGGGGTTTGGTTATTCAGCAAATGTATGTATTAAATGCTTCCTTCTTTAAAATGAGAATTTTGTTGTTATCATGTTAGGGCCTTCAGTTGAATGAGTACTTGGGGTTTTTATTTTTTTCTTTTCAGTGTAACCTGCATAAAAGCTGTCACGGTTTGTAAAGGTACTTGCTGTATTATCGTAACAGGCCAGTGGGGGAGAATGTGCCCATACTCTGTCAAGGTAGAACCTGGTCAAATTGTTTAGGCAAAACATAAAAGAAACTCTTAGTTTTAAAACCACTTCTGTGGTGACAGAAGCGGGATTGTGTTATGTTACAGAGATGTGTATCTACAGATGTCTGAAAGGAGGCTCTTGTGATTGAATGGGGGCTTTAACTCTGCTTCTCTGTCTGTCATCAGATAATCTTTAGTTTGTGAAGGTGCTTGTTCATGCCTCTATTTGAGAAGTGTTGCAAAATGAGAGGTTTCAATCTAAATGGGAAGAAGACTTCAATAAGCTTGACAGATAACATAAATTTATAAATTAAAATTATGCATAAAATACCAAGATTAAATCACGTGAGTATCATCAGTAACGTAAATTTTATCACAGATAGAGAGGTAAAAAGAGAGTAACAGGGATTTAAGCACCTAAGTAGCCTCCGTAGCCTGTTCTTGTATAGAATTGGTCCTTCATTAGGTTTTTATTGTTATTGTAAATGCTGCTATTGAGACAGACAATTTGAAGTAGTAGTTTTAATGTATGTTTACTAAATGCTTTGAAGAAGTAAAATAATTCCAAATATGTCTTTAGGTATTTCTAATTATGGAATAATGCTTGGTAATTATAGGGTTTGTTAGTAATGCTGCGGCTGAAATGTTGAGTATGCCATGGTAAAACCTCTAAGCACTTTACTGCAGGAATTCTACGTAATAATATGAACAGTTAGGGATAAAATCAACTAAAATCTCACTAGCAGTTGCTAGGAGAATCATGCTTAAAGACTGAAATATTGCAAATGTCAGGATAGATCCTGGTAATTAGAGCAGGTGGTAAAAGGAGTTTGTGGAAAAGGAGAGTGCAAGTTCTGTTCGGTCAAACCATATTTGGAGAAGAATGTGCTTTCAATGCTGTACAGGACACAGACAAAAAAGGAGTATTGCTTTAAAACTAAGACAGGAGGGCAAGTTATTAAACTCTGAAGTAAGAATAACATGGAAAGAAAGTAATCTTATTTTCCATGTTGCCACAGCTCTCTATCCGTCACTCATTCTCTCTCCAAGGGAATATTCCTTGTTACTACCATAGGTCACCAAAGTTTCTCTGCAACTTGATTTCTAAAAGGAACTTTTAACTACTAGTTAGATTTCACCGAGATAGCAGAGTTTCAAACACTGCGTTCCAGCATTTTCACATGTAACACAGATTTAACTTTCAACTGTGTCTTTTTTCATTAAGATTTTACACTGCCAGTCACAATTTATATTAGCTAATTAGCAGGGTTAACTTTACGGGGTTAAATGGGTGACACACTTGTACTTTGTGGCTTTTACTGGTTTCTAGAGTGTTCGCTCATTTGTGTGACTCTTTATTTAAGCTAGATTTACTAATGGAACTTAACCATCTTCACGTTTCAAGTGTTGACTCTAGCAGTGGACTGAACTTTGAAAAGCACATCATAGTGCTGGGATTAATTTTAACTGTATGTGCTAATTAGAATAAATTAGTGCGTTCTTCCTTGAGCTGAGTTACTTTGGAACTAAATTCTGGTCTTTGGGGAGGATTTTTTCCACTAATAAGCTGTTGATATTTCCAAGTCTTTCTTTTAAGCCAAATCTGGTATTGGCGCAACAATGAGAACAGAAATGTTGAAAAGATTACCAGTGTGCAGAGGGAGAAGCATGGAAAATCTTGTATCAGAGACTGACTCATCCAGAGGATTGTGTTGGAAAGATACCTTCCTGGTATCCCTTATTCAAAATGGTAATGGTCAGCATATTTCAAGCTTTTATCATGGGGAAAGTTCATTAAATACTTTAAAAAGAAAAACACCTAAGGACTGTATGATAAGGGAAAGTATTAGGGAAATACCTAATGTTTTTGTTTGACAGTTGTTGTAGAGGTTTTAAGTGAATTGCTGTCTTATACTTGAGAATAATTAAGTGGCAAGAATGGCTTTATTTATAATGAAACTGGCTAATAGCAGTTCCTGAAAAATATTTTTGTTTTTGCTGTTACAGTAGTTTCACAGAGGGAATTAAACTAACAGATGAGTTTCAAGTTGTATGGATAGTGGCATTGCTTGAAGTGAAATGTGACATTTAAGTAGTAATGCAGAGACACAGAGCTTTTTGCTTTGTTCTTTCTCATGCCCTGGAAGACTTTTGGGCCTTCTAATATGTTTCTGCTTGATTCTGTCTTGATTGATTTAAGGTTTCTGCAGAACAGATTAGCGGATGGCTCTTTTTGAATGAAGTTTTGTAGCCTGGCACGTGTTCTAATACACGCTTAAGATAGCTGGCATGAATGACCAAAGGGCACCAGTCACTGTGTATCTTTAGCAATATTTGTAGCTTTTGGCCAGCTGCGTAAGTGAAGAGGTTTGGCAATAGTCAATATTGATCTAGGTTAACATCTTTGGCTAACTTATTGAAGAAGTTCTAGAGTCAAAATAGGATTTTAAGAACCTGTGTTCATCTGGATATAATTTGATAGATGTCTGAGCTTTATGCTAATGTCCAAGGTCTTGGATTGTCACCTTGTATTTGAGCCACTCTGAAATCCCTGTTCTGAAAAAGTCTAATATGCATGTCTGCCTTATGTCTTCTAGTGGATGCACCAAAATAATCATCTGGTGGTTCTTGAAAATGCACGTCTGTAAAATTCTGTGTGTGTTGTGGACAGATCTGTGCGGACATGCAGTTCTTGTACTGGATTTGCCAAGTGTGGCCTTTGACAACTGTAGTATTATTGTATTGTTCTGCTCACCTTCATAAATAATTTTAAACAGTGAATTTAGACCTGTATTATGTTCAAATTGTTTAGTCTTGTGACATAGTATTTCAGCGCTATGTTGTGTGAGTATAATTACACTGGTGTAGAGGTCATTCCTCTGCAGAGTGGGCGTGCAATTACCCTATAAGATACTGCAGTTAAAACTTTGACCACTGCTGGTTTCTCAGTGAGGCACACCTTGCTAGAACTACAGTTCTGGCGTGTCTTTATAGAGTGCGGACCGTAACAGAGATCAAGTTGACAAGAACAACCCTATTATCTAAGGAAATGGGACACGGAAGAAAACTTCTCTGACCTCCTCCCTAATCTGATGTTTATATTGCAGGTTCCCATTCAGTTCTGTTGTGGGGCAGTTCCTGTAAACTTGATGTCTGTCAAGTTTGCATGATTCCAGGTTAAGAACATTATATAGCAGTTATCTTTCATATTAATGGTAAGTTCCTGATATCCTAGCATTTTTTTATTGGTGTATCTGCAAACAAGCATTCAGATATGTTTGAGGTTGACAGCTGCAATTGTTAGTGACTGACGTAAGGTGAGAAAAGGTAAAAGTAGTTTTGTGCAGGTAGTGGGAAAAGCTTGTCTAGTGTGAACCACTGCACACGAATGAGGCCTGTGGGCGCTTTTTTTTTTTTTGAAATTTTACTAGTTTTGCAAGTCTTTGCTCTTTCTGGTCAGTAATATCTTTATCCTGAGTCAAGTTAATAGTTTTTGTTAGGTATCTTTGATTCTGTATAGAAAGGGGTAGAAGTTTAGATAAACTGCTGAAGGGCAGTATGTGGAGCAGCTGGTGGTCATTCAACAGGAATCATTTGTGGTTCTTAGGCTACCAAAATAGTTTACCTGCAAACATTGCCTCCTGAGACTCAGCTATAATCTGTCCTGTAATTTAAAATTGGTGGTTGTTCATTTCTGAGGACTGCAAATTGTTAGATAGCAGGTGTAACGGTGCTTTTTCAGTTATTCTGGAGGAAGGATTCATTGTTTTTGCTGTCTGAGGGAAGGTTGGAAGATCTCTAGTTTGTTGATTGGGCAGGGGAAAATCAGTGTAGACAGAATCCATCTAGTATGTCAAGCACTCTGCTTCAGCAGGATTTGGAGTGCTGCAGGTTTGAGGTGATGGTGAATTGGCAGAGCTGTAGCTAGATGAGTATGAGGCAAGCTTTACAGCTAAGGATACCAAGCCAAAAAGCGCAAGCAACTTGAGTCCAAGATAGGTTGTATTATTCTGCTTTTTCAGCCTGGCTTCTAGAGAAGATTTTGCCCTTGTGTTGTGTATTAATAATTTATTTTATAATTTTTCATTTTCTATGGCAAAACTTAGCAAAGGATACAAGTTATAAAGTTTTATAGAAACAGATTCAATGCCAGAGGGGAAGGGAGAGAGACTCAAAGTAACACCTCTGCTGAAGTGTGTGTGTGGGGGGGAACCCAACCCCGCCGTGTGAGCTATGCTTATCTGTCCCATTTGGTCTGCCAGCCAGACGGGCAGCACAAGTGCAAATAGGACTCAGACGGAGCTGATAGAGGGTGGACTTCACTGGGGAGGCAGGGTGCAGAGGCTGGAGGGTGTGAGCTGAGAGGGATCTGGAGGTTATTCCATGTGCTGGGGAAGGAAGGTGTTTCGGGAACATTTGTAGAAAAACAGCTTCATCAGAACTACAGCAAGTTGTTCCCAAAGCAGCAGAAGCTGATGTTCGAGTGATTTTTGTCTCATCTTTTTAACAAAAATTGATAGCTAAATGCTTCAGCAGTACCCTAGCTACAGGACTCTTTTTTTTTTTTTTTCAACCTTACAGTATATATACAAACACGTGTATTTTTGCTTTTCATAAATACATTATTTCTAGCTTGACTGGAATTTGCAATAGGGCTGGGAATTATTTCGCTTGATGCAGAGTAAATTTAACAAAGTGTCTATAGTTCAAATACAGGCTTAATTTATGATATCTTAATAGAAGAGATTATGTAGAAGGAATACAATGCTGTTGGCTTGTAGCTTGAATAACCAGTCCCTCTGTAAAGACAGCTATAAAATAATTAACCACTGTCTGCTTGAGACTTTGCTGATCTAGACACTGAGATTTTTTTTTTTGACTGTTTCTGAGGTAGAGCTGGAGGATGTACAGAACAGAATCTCATTTGTTTATGGTAAATACTGCTAATAGATTTAAACATGAAATTAAGTGTATCAAAATTTTCGAGCACTCTTGGCAAGCTTACAAATGGGGGATTTTTAATCTCCTTTCTTTTGGCTTCTAGTTGAAGGCTTTTACTTAATTTATTAAAACTGTTAGATTGGCGTAAGTGACTTTGTAACCATGAACTAGGTTTAGTCCAAAATCCTCTAGTGAAGCTGTAAAGAAGCTGCAACTAAAGTTTCTCAACATTGCGAAGTATTAACATGCTCCAGATCCTTTGACCTTTATATGAGCTTTTCACTGAAGGCGATGTGTGAGCATAGGCCAGCTTTACTCCCCTCCTGAGAACTTTCATTCTGTTCCCTAACTTATCTCAAAAGTCAGACGGCGCTTAAGGAAATGTGCATATCATTTATCCAGTCTAGGCTTTTTTTAGAAAATGATATTTATTGTTTCCTCGGGGTTACAAAGTAGTAAATAGAGCTTGCTGTTGATAACAAAATAATGTTTAGGGGACGAAAAATAATCCTGAAATGAGGGGCTTTAAGTAATCGACTACTACTCAGAACACAAAACTTCAGTTCTTCCCTTACAGTTTTCTGAAAATATAATCTTTTTTATTGTTGTTGTTTGCTCTTTTTCATTGCAGCAAACCTAAAAATTGAGAGAGAAATGTGTTGGAAAACCTGCAGCTGCACAAACGCGGAGTGTTCTCAGATTTTGAATCATACATGCCATTTAATAATCTGATCTCCTGCAGGATTTGATAGTGTTTTCAGGCAGACATTTAGGAGACTAGAATGCAAACTGGGAAGTGTGTGTGCGCTTTGTTCAAGGCCTTTGCTACTTGGTGATGTTAGGGGCATGGTACTGACGCTAGCAGGACTTGACCTGATCCTAGTATGGTTCTTTTCATGTTAAAATAAATATACAGTAGTTCTTTTCTTGACGTGAAAAGTAAGGATTGCCACGTGACATTGAGGTGATGCAGTTCTGGCATTCATCACTGGAGGATGTTGTGGAGGTCAAAAGTATGTGTTCAGAGAGCACCTAGGTACATTCAGGAAGGCTTCAAGGTAGGCTACTGAGCATCTTGATGCAGGTGAAACCCCAGTTCAGAAGTTTCTTAAGCTGATTCTTAATTTAATGGTAGTTGAGGTCCAGGAGACCATCTTGGGGAATGATCTCTTTGTAAAAGCCCTTGAAAACATCATCTGCAGGTAACTGTCAGAATTGGGGTGCTTGGCTAGAAAAAACAGTAAAGCATTTCTTACAGAGAGTGGATGAGATAACAGTCTGACTCTTGGCTAAATACATACTTTTTGTTTATTTGACTTGCTGTGTTTGGCAGGCTTGGAATTCTGTTGCTTTTTGAGCTAATACTGATAAGTCTTCCAGCTTCAAACTTGTTAGAGATGGAGGTTGTTTACTTGTCCTTTAAAATGACTGAGATACTGGTGTACTGCATGAGGTTCTGCCAGTGGAACTGTCTCTGCTAAATTATGGTAAAATGTTTAAAGTTAAAGTGTACTCCCATAATACACCATTTTGGAACGCAGAGGATGTTCATAATTGTGCAAAAGAGGTAGTGATCTAACAATATAAGATTTTCTTGGAGATATATCACTTTTGGATCAAAATGACCTCGGTTCTTCTTGTCTTCCTGTTAAGAAGTGTCAAGTGCATTCAAATACTGCTTTAAATTTCTAAAAATGCAACACTTCTGAGCTTTGTTAAATATCACAAAACCAAAGGGACACTGTTTAGAGAGTGGATAATAATTTTCAAGACCTCCTTTTGATAAAAGGAAATGCACATTGGATTAAAAGTTACTGTTGTATTCAATTTTAGATGTTAGGAAACTACATGAACATTTCTAAACACTTTATTTTGGATTTCTTGAATCACTATTCTGAAAACTTCTTTGAAAAACATTCCAAGTTGTACCTGCAAATGGGGAGTGAAGCGGGGTGTCGTCTTGAACAGAGGGAATTGGAGTTACTTGAAACGTGCAGGAAGATGTCTTAGAGATTTATTTTAAAACTTCCTTGACGTTAGTTCGGATTACTTTTTCTTTTTAATAGGAGTGAAACTCGCGTGTGGCAAAAGCTGGCTTGCCACTTGTGTTTGTCATAGTGCTCTGAATCACCCAGGGTGACTTCAGCATGATTTGCACAACAGAGCACTTGACTGCTTCGGGGATGGGGAGCCACAAATCAGTACCAGGAAAAAGTTGGTGATGTTGGACTACGCTTTTATCTTGCTGTGCAAGCAACTCTTTAATTAGTGCACTTCATTTGACTTAACATTCTGTATCCAAAAAAATTGATCTGAGTTAACAGTAGTTCTTGTAAATGATATTCTTTACAAGAAAGACAAGTTCCGTGAAGAACTTCTGAGCAGTTTATAGTCCTTTTTACTGATGTTTTATTTGTTGGAGTTTATTCTGTCGTTAGGACTGCAATCTTCTTGCTGTTTGTTTGCCATGTGTTTTTAAACGTTCAAAGTTATCACAACTCAGGTGTGATTTGTGTGATTTTGATGTGAGAAGGAAGATTATCATACTCAGTCTTCTTCCTTCCTCCAATTGCCTGCAAAAGTACTTGGTTCATTGTGCAATTTAGTGGATTTTGGGACCTCCTTGATCGAATTAGGAGATGATTTAGCCTCTTCAGCAGAGAAATTAGATGGAAATAGGAATATACAAAGTCTAAATATTTTGCTTTTCAGTCTGTTGCAGAGAATTTCCTCACATTTCAAACCTTATAAGGCTGGAAAAAGTGCTTAGTCTTAAACCGCAGGCTCCTGCGCTGTCTTGAAGTGTGTGGAATAAGATGCAAGATTAGAGCTGTACTCCATGGACTGACATTTAATACTTGATGTCCTTAAAGCTGCTACAAGGCCAACAAGATACTTAATGAACTATTGCATGTGGAAAAAGCTTTCACCATGCTTTGACCTTCTTGCAGCTATGAACAGATCACTTGGGACCACTGACTGCCAGGGAGGGCATGAGCTCGTTATCTTTCCATTAGCAACATTTTAGTCACTTGCAGATTGAGTGTAGGGTCAGATTCTGTGGTCTGAAGTTTCTGATGTTTTAAGCTTGAGTTTGCTCTCAAACATGACAAGCTCCCACGAGCATCAGAAGCGAGAGTGTACTGTTGGGGCAGGGAGAGGGTCGGAATTCAGCACCCTGCAGTTACTTTGAGCTAGGCTAATGCTGAACCACAGACTTAGGCACGCTCTGAGTTATGCTGTTTAGTCTGTCAGTAAGAAAAGCCTGAGTGTGTTCAAATGGAGTTTATTGTCACCCTACAAAGAATTCTAACTTGGAGATTAGAACAATAAATTGCAGCGGTGGATAGTAAGCTGAAAAATCTATGAAGGTGGTAATACAGAAAAATAAAACTAGACTATTAAATGCAAAATTATGATACCTTTAATATATTTGTCTCGCTCTTTAATACTGCATTTGATAGCTGGACAACTCTCACGTATCTATGAGATTATAAAGTATTTTGGAGATGGTTGTGGTACCTTATTGTGCGAGGAAACTGCTTGTGATGTGGTGGTAGCCTTTCACTGGTCTCAGATGTTTGGTGAAGTGTATCAGCAGCGTGCCTGTAGTGTGCAGAGGGCAAACCTATGCTGTGTCTTGGTTTAGTAGAACCAGTGCTTCTAATACAGCAAGTTATTCCCAAACTGCACTTCTCTTGGCATAAATGTAGCATGCTAGCGTCTTCTGCTGCAACAGCAGTGAGGAATTGCATTTTTTTTTAGGTAGTTATGTGACAGTCAACCTGATAATGTGAACCTGGCCTTACATTTATGTAGTGCTTGACTTGATGCTCTGAAGACGTGCTGGCTGATATCCTAATGTTCTCTTGAAAGTGAATTAAGTTGCATGTTGAAGTAGTGTTAACTACTTGTATTTTCAAATGACACTAATAAATGTGGTCATCGCTTTGCTTTTACAAACAATGGTGTGATCTGCCTCAGGGCATCAAATTAATGGTTTCTAGCACAAAAACATTTGCTAATTTAATCTCTTATCCCCCTTATTGCAGCAGCAGCTTTGTAGGGCTTGTGCTGCTTTCTACCTTATCACTAAAATGTTGAAAGTCACTTTGTGGCTAAGGTGCTAGTTCAAAATGTCACACTGTGCAAGGGCTCTAACAAATGAGGTCTGTGAATCTTGTTACGGCACCATCCCCAGCTCATCTGCCTGACAGATTTGAGTTCCTCCTAAAGTGTCAGACTGATCGGGAGCAGCTGAAGTGCAAACATATGTTCTGATTTGCTTGCTCGGATGCCAGTGAGGTAAGTGCTGGCGGAGCTGGTAACTAGTTACCAAGTTGTACCATTTTCCCTCAGCTGTATAGTGAGGATGTGTCCAGCTTACCATGGTGGAGGAACTGCTGAAGCTATCGTTGGAGCAAGGAGTGTTTATTTGACAAAAGAGCTTTAAACTACAACCCTAGGAAGCAGGCATGATATTTGGTGAAGCTGCAACCATGTGAGCGTCGTAATTTCTGGTGTGTAAAATACCTTTAATCAGCGATGTGTGGGATGAAGTTGTTGCAAGCTGCTTGGTTTTCCAAGATAACCCTCAACTTCATATAGGACTGCAGTTGTCATGTCAGAATATATGTTTGTTTTTCTTTTTCTTTTTTTCCCAACAGTGATGAGTTGAAAATTCTGATGTAAAGCACTAGGTGCCCAAATACAAGTTAATTAGTTTCACTGTTTTACAGATGGGGTCGAGGATTCGGTCTGTTGGGTTCCATCTTTGGAAAGGACAGTACACTAAATCAGTCAAACAGTGTTTTTGGACTCGTGTTTTATATACTACAAATGCTACTTGGTAAGTATTAATTCAGTTTAGAGCCTAAAGTATATATCGGGTCTGTGGTGATGAGAGTAGTGCATTATACATTGCGCAATCTGCAAGAGACCAGATAAAGGCATGTGATTTTTTTTTTTTTAAGCAGCAGTCTAATGATATATCTTTCCAAAGGGCTTAAAAACCCGACTGATAACAAGAGCAATTGCATTTTCTCCTGCTATGCTATTAATAATATAAGCTTCAAGACAGTTGCTGCACTGGTATTTTCCCTTAAGTATATTTAGCACTGGATTGCACAATAGAAAAGAGAGGAAATAAAAATGGAAGTTACAAGTTGTGCAGGAGTAATAGAGATAGCAGGCAAAAAAGTGCATGAAGTGTAATGTATGCATCTTTCTTTGTCACTGTATGCTATAAAGCTATTAATATGGATAGACATAACTTGACCAGCCTGTAACTTTCCCATAACTCAGGAATACGGAAGATGGTAAATACAACACATACTTCTTATCAAAGGACTGTCGTACAGAACCTAGAAGCTCCCCTCCACATAGCGATTTGTCAGCCATCTTGAACTCATGGTATTTTAAACAGACTTTTATGTAAAACAAACTTTGCTGAGTAGCCTTCAGTTTGAATTAGTGCTCAGGCTTTTTTGCTTTGTGTGGAAGGGGGGAATGCGAGCAGTGGTAGTAACTTTCTCTCTCTCGTTGCAGGTATGACAGCAAGTGCAGTAGCAGCTCTAATCCTCATGACATCCTCCATAGTGTCTGTAGTAGGGTCATTGTACTTGGCATACATTCTGTACTTCGTGCTGAAGGAATTTTGCATTGTCTGCGTCATCACATATTTGCTGAACTTCATTCTCTTTATCATCAACTACAAACGACTAGTTTATTTGAACGAGGCCTGGAAACGGCAACTCCAACCCAAACAGGAATAACGCCTGTTTGAACTCTTGACTGACAGTCTGAAGACCCAACTTCCATTAAGTTTATTTTGCAGTAATTTTTTATTCTCCATATCAGACACTTTCCCTGAGAATCATAACTGAATTTTTAATTATAAATTTGAAGGGGCCCTAGTTAATTTTTTTTGTGCTAATCTTCAATTTAAATGTGGTTATGAAAGAAAGCTCTAATACAATCAAAGACAAGCTTTAACTTTACTTTGAAGGAGTTTTAGCCACAGCAAAACCTAGACTCTCTCTCTTCCCCCTCCACTTGTGAAGTGGGTAACACTTGCTATAAAATACCCTGTATATAAATTCAGGTATAACAAGATGTGATCATGACATTAGATATTCTAGACTAGTATTACCATATTTAATGTTGCCATGTTTACAGTATGTGTATTACTTTTTTTTTTTAGCTGATGGACTTAGATTTGACTAGGACTTACACTGTAAATAAAATAAGAAATATTGGTTTCGTCCCTGGAGAACTCACTGTACAATCAGTTTTGTTAGCCTAGGAGCTGTCAGAGCGTTCTGCTCATAGTCAACTGACGTGATGGAAGAAGTGATCTCTTTAGAGAACACCGTGTTGCTGCACTAACTGCTAGTGCTTTCACAAGAATGATGGTTGGGTTTTGTTCCGTGGTGTTTTGGTTGTTGTTTTTTTTTTTTTTGTCTCCAGTAATGAAAATGGAATTAAAGCTGAAACCTGAAGTATGTTCATGAAACCACAACTTCATTAATTTCTGTACAGAATGAAAATAGCTTAATGTGGTCAATAGGAAGCTGCCACCGGGATATTATATGCAGATTGGGGGTTGGTGTATCAAAGAGTGTTCTTTGAAAGGACTTGATTTCCATGCAGAGCTGTTTCATTTTTAAACTGCGGTCAGACAGCCAGTGTTACTAATGTTTGATGTTATATGAATGCTGCAGTATAAAATTGCATTTTGCAGTGGAAACCACCGACTGAGTGGGATAACCAAGTCGTGCACTGAAGAAGCAGTTACTTAATTGATCTTCGTCAGGATCTTTGGTTTGTGCTATATTGGGAAATGAACTTTAGGCCTGACGCACGTAAGATCCCTTGGAAGGGAAACCTGTTTAGTGGGATAAGTAAGTAAATGTGCTCCTGAAAATGAAATGTGATATAGTGCTATCATTGCTCTCTCTAATAACTAATTGGAAAAAAAAATTAAACTGCAGATTTAAACAAAGGAACAAAACTGTAAATGTTGTTTCTGCACTCAGTATTCTAAGGCTGAATGTTAAAAGTGCCTTCTGTCTTAAAATCTTAAACCAAATACTTTGTGTTGAACTTGGCAGGCAGAAGTGTCCTTGCTTTAAAAATGAACAAACAAACAAAATTCCCAGCAAACTTGCTGGGGATAGAAGAGTATTAAGAGATCTATTTTAGTTTTTAGACCGAGAAGTGGTAGCAATATTGTTTCAGTTGAATCAACGTGATAGGAGGTTGATGATGTGATTCAGAAAAAGTAAAATACTCGTGTTTCAGACTCTGTGACACCAAAATGTATAGGTTCAGCTACTTTCTGTAACTGGTGCTGTGCTGCTTTTTGCCCTTGTCAGCTTCTAAATATGAAGAATTCCAACTGCATACCCATTTATTTAAAGAATTAGTTTAACTTAATTTTAGGATTTTTTTCTTAAACATGAATGTCAGAGAGACGCTTACGTTGTATGGCTAAGTGGATTATAAACACTAAATTGCTGAGGATGAACTTGACTGTGAAACATGCAGTGTTCCGTAGCGAAAATAGAATTTTTAAATTGAATTCACAAAATAGTATTTAAATTACTCCTGCAGTAATTTCCTGGTTTGTATCAAGGATGTAGGTGGAAACTGCTTTTATGTATAGAGTTCTGTGGTATGAGTAACATCTGTTGCATGTAACACTAAATTACTTGTCCCTCTTGTCTAACAGTTTTAGACAACAATTCATTAAATGCATTTTGTATTGACCAGAGTATAGTTAAAGCTTGTCTTGATGTTTAGTTCTGTCTCTCAAATGCCTTGAACTTTGATATGAGGGGAGTGAATGATGTTCAACTGGTCCCTCAAGGCTTCGCTTTGTTCTCTTACAAGCCTTGAGGCATTATCACTGTTTAATATGTTGTATAGATTTATTTTGATGCATTCCTGTGATCTACACTAAAGGCATCTTTTCATCCAAGGAAAAGGTGAACACGTGCTGCCTGAAATGGTTAGTCGCAGTGCTAATATCTCAGAACAAGCAGCAGTGGAGACAAGTATAATCAATGATTACTTGGTCCAATTTCTGGGTGTAGTACACCAAGAAAAAGAAAAGGAAAAAAAAAAGGAAAAAAGCCCCATCAGCTGAAAGTCTAGGTGTTGACTAAGTTCACTGTGTCTTGTGCTTGTCTGTGTGGGCATAGTCTGTTAATTCAGTTTTAGTAAAATTGTTTAGGGCCAGATTTTGAGCAGTCGTGTCTGCAGTCCTTGTTTGTGTGCACATAGGGATCAAATGGAATTTGAGTTTGGTCTCTGGAAGAATTTGCAGCTACACTTTGTGCACGATCTTGCAAATCTGATCCTTAATCGTGAACTCTCTTGTCTTGTGTGCTTTCTTGCAGTTACTTTTACTGGAAGTGATTTGCTAGAAACTCTTCTACTTTCTCTCTTGTGCTTCAGAAATGCAGTTGGCCTGCATAAAGGGCAAAATAATATTAGCAGTAGAAATTTGGACCTTTTTGCTTCCAGTTCTTTGACTCTTTCCTCGTTGCTCTCAATGATAGAAACAGCATATTTCTTCCAGTAAAATGGCTCAGGTTACGACTACTGATGTGATGGAGATCTAACGAGTGCTTCATGCAACTGCCCCCCTGCCTGCCCCCAACTGAAACAAAGGTCGTGGCAAATATGTGCTTGATATTGATTTGAGCCTTACAAGTCTGAAGGCAAATTCTGAGAAATCTTGAGGGTACAAGATTATGGGTAAAAAAGCTAATCAATAATCCCTGCTCTGGCAGAGGGACAGGGGGGCAGCAGCGTCATTACACAGATTCTGCTTGTGGTCTCAACAATGAGAACAGAGGGGAAAAAAATGAATCTGCAAATGGTGGTTCTGAATTTGGGCTTTTTCCCCCCTCCCGGCTCTCAGAAGTTCTGCAGGGAGAGGCCCATTGGAGAGGCAAAAGAACCTCATCCCAAAACCTGCTTAGGAATTAAACATTCCCAAAATCCTCTTACTGTAAGGTACTTGCTACTCTTAAGGCCGATGAAGCATTCAAGTCTTGTTTAGGAAATGAGTGTTCTTGGAAGTTTCTTACTGTAAAGTGTTTGCGATGCTAAGGCCAATGAAACATTCCCTGCCACCTCCGATCTCTAAAGTGACAGCATATCTCTCTTACGAGGAGATTTCTGCATACTGTAGTATGCATTTGTCTTCTGCTGTACAGTCTCTCGATTGTCCAGAACGATTGGTGAGGTGCTTCAGGCAGCACTTGATGCTCCTACTTTATATGGCTAAAGTCAAAGAGAGATCCAGTAGCTTTGGTTCTGCCAATGTTGTTTAAAGGTGATCTAGACAAAGCTGGTCCAGAAAAGATGAAGTATTCTGTTACCATAAAACTGTATTAAGCATGGCCTAAATATTAGGTGTTTGTTCTGTATAATATGTTCCATCAACTATTTATTACTAGTGCTTTAAACTCCAAATTAAACATCCATTTAAATGGAGTCATTGGGCAGATGTTCCTTTTATCAATATAGGTTGAGAGATTCTCTATTGGAGGTTTAGGATACAATTTTGCTAACAGGTAAAACAATGTAAATATGTACGAATTCTATTTGTTGCACATAACTTTTTTGGTATAAAAAAAATAAATGTAGAAATTACCTGTGGACGTCTTGCTGCAATCATTCTTATGCTGCATTCATGCAGTCGAAACATAAGAGCTTGAATGAACCCAATCAGAGGCCTTTTTGGACTCAGTCTGAGCCTTAGAAACTGTTTTTAAAGTCAGTACTGTAATTCTGTTTCTAGAAATGTACTAAGTTGTGATTTTTATTATTTTTTTTTTCAGAGACATTGTGTGTTAGCAGTAGAAGGGTTAAAGCACCTGGTTCCCCAGAGATACCAGTTTATAGAATTTCTGCAGCTTCATGGTGTCTTGCTGAATGTTGTGTGCTCACGGGTGTGTAAAGGTTGAGCAGCATTGGCTTGAGGCTTTAACTGTTTACAGTTCTTGAAGCAACGTGTGCAAAACCCTGTTAAGTATGTTATTTTTATCACTTTTTTTATCACTATTTTTCATGCTTTCCTTGGTTCTGTAGGTGTGCTTTAACTGCACTCTGACAAGATCACAAAGTATCTGGCAGCTGCGGTGTGTTTTCCTGGATTTGGCGGGGAGGGAGGGAGTTTTGGGGAAGGGTTGGATAAGGCGGGTTGGGTTTACAATTGCACTGAGCTGTTGAGAACAAGCAGGAGCTACGAGACTGAAATATGCTGAAGTGCGTGCTTACCATACGTGTGGATATTCAACTTTGCATCTGCCTTGTTGGGACTGAACGAGAGTAATAGCTTTCTCTTCTGCAACCGCAAGCCCTGTGCGTTATCCCAGGGATCTGAGCCCTAGTTTGTAACGCGTTAACAATGTCAAATCTTTATCTGTATTTTGATGTGGCAGCTGTTGGTACGTCATGTCTGTTGAAATGGGGAAGAAAACGGTTTAAAAAAGTTTGTGTCTAGAGATTGAGAACTTGAAATTGCTTTCATACACTAGCAGTGAGCTTAAATATGGTATTCACTCTTATACCATGGTACACTTGTGCAAGTGTCTTTTGACTGTGGCTAGATGTTTACATTCTGGGTTTTTAGTTACATAGAAAATCTGTAGACCTAACATGGTACAACCATAAAGAATGGTGATAGTATGTTTCATCTTTTCCCTTAAAAATGCAAGAAAAATTGAAATCTGCAGTGAACGTGTACGTCCTTATTTTGCATGTGGCAGTGTGGAAGGTGGTGTTGGTTTCTAATGTACCACATCTAAAGGAAAGAGAATTTGGCCATGACACAACATAAGAGCAAATACTGTCTTTATATTGGCAAATGTTTTGGTCCTCTTCTTGAGGTACTAGCAGAAGAGCCAGTTGCAGGAAAAAATAGTCAGAGCAACAGTTTCACACAGTTATCTGTGAATTGGAATAATGAAACTACATAATCGTGCCAACTTCCAAAATTCAGTAGACGGCCTCCAATCTTGTGGTTCTGCTACGGGTGACGCTGCTCTTGGGACCACGTTGGGATGTTGCAATAAAAAGCTTGCAGACTAAGTCTGCTGAGCTCTTCTGTGAGCATTGGCAGAATCTAGTGCAGCCTAAAGCCTGGCCTTTAGAGTCCTCTAAGACTGGTGTGCAGCATGGAAGGGACATTATTACACTATATCACTGTCTAAAGTAGTGTGTGCACATTAATTTACACATCACCCTACCCCAGGATGCTTCAGGCCGGTATCAAAAAGGTTTAGATCAAATTTACCCTCTAGACTACTATTACTGTAGTGCATAGCGACGATTTAATATGAAGGAAGCCCTTCTGTGCTGGAAGGTAAAACCGCATCTAATAGCGGCAGTTCTGGTACTGTGATTAAAATAAATAGTTTTAAACAAAGTTCAGTTGATGTAGTACCTACTTATCTAAAATATTCCACCTTGCTGCTGTAGTATGAATTCCATACTGTATGGGAGTGTGTTGGATATCCTCACAGAAGTGGTGGTTCATACACTTCCTGAATGCTGTGAACTCTCAGCCAGCCACATACTTTCTGTCCAGCCAGAGAAGCTATTGAAATTGTGCTCGTCCGTTAATCCTGTGGACAATTTGCTGTGATCTGAGTAGTGTAACCGTTAGGGGAGTATAACTGGAAAACCTCATTTGCATTGGAGGGATGTGATGCTCATTTAGAGTAACTTGGATTTATTTTTTTAAGTCTTCAGCATTGATTTGTATCATGTAATTTATTTTAATTTGTTTTTGCCATAAACAGATACCTCAGTCAGGATCTCTAACTTCAGTTCCTTGAAACTGTTAATATTCACTTCAGTACCTGGAAACAGGAAGCCTACAGACATGGCTAAGCGTAGGAAACTACTGTTTCTGACCTGCTTTGTATCGTAGTCACTAATTCAGGTGGACTAGAAATTGCATGAGACTTGCAAGACTCGAGTCAGGCGTAAGTATTATTTAAACAGACATTTAATGAACAAGTTCAGTATAGGACCCAGCCACTATACCTTGTGATTTCATTTTAGAAAGAGGGAATGTGATTTTATTACAGGAGGAAGACAGCTTGATTCATTTGCAATCTTCCAGTATCTTTCTCTAAGAACAAATGCAGCTGATTTGGGCTGTCGTTGGCGGGTAAATATTCCTTTCTTGTTCCCCAAAACACGTGTGGTCCCTGTAGAGAAGTTATAAAATAAAGCAAGTATATATAAAATGCTCTTATATCCCCTACTGTGAACTGTTATGATGAACGTACTCATCAGGTTAGGTGGAAGAGACCTCTGCACTTTCTTCTACACATAGTCAGGTACAACAGCGAACTTAGCAGATATAACTTGCGTCATCTTGGCAAGATTAATTGATGTAACTGAGCAATATAGCTGCAATTCATTGTATTTACAACTGGGAAGTCGATGACAGTTCAGGTGTGCCCATTAACTTGATCAGTATTATATTTACAGCAGATGTTCCTTCTGCTATTAGTTCCACCTTGAAATTCCATGGTGAAAATGTTGATTACTAACCGTTTGGCTGTACTGTCCTTTAGTGGTGTCCATATCCTTTTTGCCTATTTTAGTTTTGATAGGAAACTAGAGAAGATGATCGCAACAGGTAGAGAGACTGGAACTGCGTATGTGTATGTGAACCTGTCTACATTTTCTCCATCCTCCTATTTGAAATTGATACTACTTGTCTGACCGCTCCTCTGCGATGACGTAGTTTTCCAATACCTATATTGGTGCTCTACAGATTATTCTTAACGGTGTTTCTCTGCCTGAAATTAACACTGACTGTTCACCGCCCTAACTCACTGCAGGTGGCATATGCATAACCGGTTCCTTACTAGGTCTCCTTTGAGTTGTAATCGTTTTAATTTCTGTGTGACTGTCTGCACTGTAGATTAAGTAATGCTCCATACTTTGCGAATGCACTTATCATTCATTAATAGTGGGTGGAGCGTCATGATAGACAGTTGTCCACCAGTGTGGCATCAGGTCCTCTATTGCTAAACCTCTACCAAGTTAATAATATGTTATTTAAGGTGCTGTGTTACTAGGGCAGTTGTAGATGAAATACGAAGCGAGACAGCTAACAGCTGACTGAAGCTCTGAATTGAGGATGGCCAAGAAATAAAGTAATCTGGGTCTGCTCACAAGCTTCCCTGGCATTCTGTTCTAGTGCGTTGTCTCATGTTCTGGGGAGCATCTTTGCAGGTGGGACATCTAGGAGCTCAAGCTGGAGAGAGAGGACGTATTAAGTACAGGCAGGACCTTCCCTCTTGCTCCAGTCATGCTGGACTTTGTCACAGAAACCAGCTGTGCTCTGTCTTGGTAAGCAGAGGGCCCTTTTCTCCTACCCTACAGCACAATATTCTTTGTGTATCATAAACCATTTTAAACTTGCAGGGAGGATGGAGAGTTGTTTAGAATATAAATATAAGCTTACCTTGATTAGTCATGAAATCAGCAAAATTCCATATGAGCTCCCCAATCACGTACTCTTTCCTCTTTTTGTCAAAAACGGAATGGTACTCTGTTAGCATAGCTTTCTGATACTCCTCGCTGAACATGAGAGGTGGATCCTACAGCCGGGAAGAAGAGGTGGCCTTGAATTAAGGTGACGGTTAATCTCTGCAAAGGCTCCATATGTTAACATCCTAGTTACTGGGGACCTGCTTTAGAATTGCTTGGTCTTTTCATTGCCGCTGCATTAACAATGGCTATCTAGTGATGAATAGCGACTACTGACATTACAATGAGAAACGCACATAAAGTACAAACATAATGCCAGATATATCTGGGGGGCAGTTTGTGGTATTGCTTGGTAGTAAGTGTTTTATCATGATGGGTATAGATAGGAGTGCCACCCCCTTCTATGCAGGACAGCATCATGAAATGAATGTCCACTCTCCAGTGTTGTATCTTCCCATTAAGTGTTGTCTTACAAATGCTGAAGTAGATTTCAAAGTGCTCAGTGCTTTAACTCAGAGGTAAAAACTTCTCTTTAGGTAGAGTCTAACCTTTGTTAAGTCAGTGGCAAAGCTCATTGATTTCACTGGAACAGGATTACAATCCTGGAGTATTTCAGACACTCACAAGCCAATGCAACTCAAAACTTAAGGAGTCGGGCTCAATCTCTTCTAATTAAATTTTGCTGATCCTGTAAGAAAAGCAGTGCTTTTTTTCCATCTAGGGCGTCTATAACACTTACACTGTGAAGTCCAGGAACCGAGTCTGCTCCATATTCACTCTGGATAATGGGTTTTTGGTAGGTTTTATACCAGTTCTCAAACTGTGTTGTGAGTTGTAGTGGAATAACTTCCAGGTGCCCTGGGTCGTGATACCAGGAGAAGTAGCTATTTACACAAATTACATCCACATAAGGAGCCTACAGAAAACAAGGTGAGAGTGTTTTGTCACAGGGCTCGGGGTAGACAACCTTCACTCATAAAGCTAAATCCTCCTTTTGGTTCATTTCATGGAACACGGTTTCATTACACAATAAAGTCTTCCCCCATCACTCAGGCCCTCTCAATGTGACCTTTTTTCCCAGGAAAAAAAGCAGGATAAAATTAACAAGCTAATAGCGCATAAATTTGGCGTTTTTCATACAGACTTAGGGAGTCAAAGAGTTAAACGAGATCAACCCATTTCATCCTCAGGTTTGTTAGAAGTTTTTGAGTTTCCAAGATATCTCTGGCTTGCTGGTACATTTAGATGTACTTTTTGAGTATTGGAATGTGATTATCAAGTTAGTGGTCAAGTATTTTGACTAGCAACTAAATTCGTGCATCAACGGTGCAATACTAAGACTAAGCATTCTGCAAGTTATATGCCATTTCTACCACATGGACAGTATGATAAAAGGGCACAAAGCCCACTAAAGATAAAGTGATGTTGTATGTAACTTGTTCAATGTTCTCTTAACATGTTTTGTAATAAAAGGAAAAAAAAGTTCTAATATCATCTCAGTGTATGAGATCTGTTTTTTGGTTCTGTTTTACTGTGTCTCCTCAAGCTAGTCAGAACATGCTCGTGGGGATGAGATGCCAGAGTCTGTGTGTGCATGCCTAAGGAAACGGTGGTATCCAAGAGCAGATCCCTGCAGGGCACCCTCAAAACTAAAGCCATCAGTTTTATTTTCCTGGAGGGGGAGGAACAGACCTCTCGGAGTTACAGACGGCCATTCCTGCTAATTGTAGGACAGCTTGAAAAAAATACGAAGTGTAACCTGTAGTGGGGATATGTGGTAGTATCATGTACCTATAAATCTGCCTGCTAGAAGTGTTTCTTGTACAGTAATGACAAGTATTACAAAGCCATCTTGAAAAAATTAAACATTACATAGGAACTACCTTAGAAACAAATTTATGTGTGTTAAAGATCTTTGGTTCATGCTATGGCCAGCTTAAGGCACAGACATCCAAGAAAAATGCCTTTTGGCTATTTATACAGCTCTAGGACTTTAATTATGAAGCTGGAAGAGCTTCTAGATTATTCAGCATTAACAGACATCTGCCAAAGAAGATCTAGTGCAGTTTAAAGCAAGCATTAAAGCAAAGCTTCCTTCTTTAGACTTCCACAGGGCTGTTAGCATTTTAAAGAGGTTTAAGCTTTGGTTTAATCGCAAGTGAAAACCCAATCAATGGAATAGCAAAGCATGACAAGGTTAATGGCATCCAGGGCTCTGATCCTTAATACTTCATTCAAGACAACAAACTGTTCTTCTCTCTTACAGATAATTTTTTTTTCAGCTGGACTACAACTACAGGATAAGGTGCTTTGTACTAGAAACAAAACGGTAAGTTTTCTTCTGCCTCTCCCTGTTAAATATCTCCAGTAAACTTGGGAAGGTGGGGGGGTAAAGGACTATAAAACAAATGACAAGAAGAGGAAATTTGATGTATGAATTAAAAAAATAAAAAAGCTTAGGAAATAAAGTAAACTTACACCACGGTCAAGAGCGTAATTAGCATCTGTCACAAAGGTTACTGGTCTGGAGGGATCGAGAGCTTTAGTGTGAGCTATCACTGTCCTGTTTGCAAACAGTAAAGCAAGACTTCAACAACAGCACGGAGAAGCACAGCCCCATTTCCCCAAGCTCTCTGTCCTTTCACCACCCCCCCTCAGACATTTGGAGCTGCTTTTGATTTAGCAGGCAGAGTATTTTTAATTAAATACTACAGGATCCTTAGTGATCCTCTGCTATAAAGTGCCTGCAATTCTAGCCAGTTCTGCAGGAGTATAAATATCATGGCAGAGAGACCTTTCTCTGTCACAAAGTTGGTTGCTATCCCACCTGAAAAAGAGACCAGAGTGAAACTATACCAACCACGGGCATGTTAATTTGTCTGTTGGTGCCAGCAGCTTGGAAGCTGGAGAAGGGACAGTGACTTTGAAGATGAAAATGTGAGAAGGGCAGCGGAAAGTTTCTAAACAACTGCTGGGATGTGTTTCTGCAAAAGCACAAGGCCCCAGCCCTACACCACAGCAGGCAGAGCAGCCAAAGGTTGGCTGCTTTTGAGGAAACCCTGAATGACGGAGATGAAAGAGAATGGGAGGGTGAAGCTCTGCTCTTGATATTGCAGGAAGGTTGTGGATCATTCTGAAGAATGAAAATTCACAGATACCTCTTAATGTGCTGACAGATACTAGGGACAGGCTGCTACCTCATTACAGGGACAACTCTTGGCTATCCAAAGCTTAAATCTCTTTAAAAATAAACCCAAGGGGTCTGTAGGGACTCAAACCAGTGGGTTTGACGTGGGGTGTCACAATCCCCTACAGAACAAATAACTAGCACTAACTGAAGAACCTTGTCTTCAGAATTAAAGGCCAATTATTTCTCAGCTTTGAACTTAGCACTTGTCTTCCATTGGTAACAAGGAATATCCTGTTTTCCATCAGGTCTGCTTTTGCTGGACCCTTAGGTCAAAAAGAGACGCTCAGACCAAATGGACTCCTGGTAATTTCGCAGACGCTTACTGGTTCAGAAGATTGAGACTGTTGTGTGGTTCTGAGCATCAGTTCAACACATGCAGCGGTTACGCTTTTAGTTTGCATCTGCAGGTACTGTTTCAGGATTCAAAAAAAAAAAGCTTGCCCTCTCTTTACTTCTTCCCTGTACCATCCCAAAGGAAGAAGATGCATCACCTGCCAAGATTCAAGCCTCAGCTCTGTGTACAAGCAAACGCACTTACTTAAAGTAGTAAGCTGCTGGGGGCAGCTCCGATGCCGGCTCGTTGGCTACTGACCACATCACAACTGACGGCCTGTTCTTATCCCTGCGGATCAGCTCCTCCATCACAACCAGATGATGCTGCAAGGACCTGTTCCCAAAGCTCTCGCTTAAAGACAAGAGGAAGAGAGATCCGGTGAGGTGAGAGTATAAAATCCATCCCCTTTGCCTTTCCCTGTGAAAACTCAAGCCTCTGAGCCTTAATGCTGAATGTGGCTTCTGCCCTATTTCCCCAATGCCTGCTGCACAGTTCAGGGCTGTGGTTTGGGCTTGCTGATCAAGCCAGACCAAATGACACGATGGCCACGTGGCAAAACGCCCTCCGGTTGCCCAACTTCACCAGGCACACGTGGCGCAACGGGCTGATTTCTAAATAGAGCAAAGTACTTCCATTATCAGGACAATGGGTGCTGTGGGAGGGGGTGAGGACACACGGTGACAGGAACGAAGACAGAAACAAGGGGAAGGGTATTTGAGCGATTGCTTACGGCATTTTAATCCCCACTCCCGGGCACTCGTCGATCACCACGATGCCGTAGGCATCACAGAGGTCCATGATCTCCTCGGCGTAGGGGTAGTGGCTGGTGCGGAAGGAGTTCGCCCCCAGCCAGCGCAGCAGGTTGAAGTCCTTCACGACCAGGGGCCAGTCGAGGCCTTTGCCACGGATCTTGGGGGGAAGACACAGACATCACACCCCATCGCACTGCCGGGACGGGACTTCTCCTCACATGTTAGCTGGGCACCACAGCTGCCCCGCTCACTGAGCGCTTCCAGCCCTGGGCGCCATTTCTAGACTGCACCACCTCTGCGCGCGGTGTTGTGCACTCAGACCCTGGGTGTTTGGAGAAGCCAGAGGGGATGGCGGTTCCAGCCAAGCTGCTGGCACTGGGCGCTTCGGGGACCTGCCCTTCCCTGCCCGGGCCGCCCTCTCCCTCCCCTTCGCAGGCGTTAGCCATGAGGCGGGAAGG
>VYZM01020755.1:460671-543215 GCA_013398915.1 Dromas ardeola | reverse complement strand
TTTTTTTTTTTTTTTTACAGGCTGTAGAATAGTTTCCTCCCCAGCCTGGGTTACAGCCAGGCTGGGGAGCTTTACCCAGCTAGCTGCGTAGGATGGCTGCTCTGGACCGGAGGCGTGCTCACGCTCGTTTGTTATTTGCCGGTGGCCACTCGACTTTTCCAAATTGTGCTTTATCGAGTGGGAGGCTTTTGTTGTGCCATGGTGTATATAGTGGTCTCTGGAGAAGGGTGAGTGATTACAGGCAGTCTGGTGCCTTTCTTGACCTCGTGTTTCAACAGGAGATGGAACGAGTTTTTTCTCATGGAGGAATAAACCCACCCACAAACAAAAAAGCAACCCGTCACCTTCCCACATCCTGGAGAAGGGCCATTGCCGCCTCGTGCAACACGAGCCTCCCTCCCCATGCACTAGCTTTGAAGTGGGGATGACCTGAGAGCTGGATCCCAATGTTTCTTGACCAGGCTGTCTAGGAGCAGAGGGCTTTGTGGTGGGATGCTGCAATCTCATAACTATGGAGAAAACATGTCCAGGCAGTGTTAGTTTTCTGTGTTACACTTTTTGGATGAGCTACGAATTCCCCAGACAGGCCGGGGGACTGTAGCTCCCATTGGCACCGGTGTGACGTGTTTGTCAGTCACGTAACAGGGAGGCGGCAGTGGAGTCCTCTCTCTCATGGCCCCTCCATGCAGTCCTGTCCCGTGGGTGTCTGTCCTGCCACCAGCACTGGGCTCTCCCCTTCCCGGCTGCTTTTGTAGGGCTCAGCTTTACACCTCCTGCTCAGCCAAAGCGTAAGCTACCTGCTAAGTAAAAATGGAGCCTGGGGGAAGCTTCCAGTTGTCCTGTCCCATAAACCTCCTTGTCCGGGAGTCCAAGCACAGGAGTGTGTGTCTCCACGTGAGTGAACGGTGCAGTCAGGCGCAGTTAGTTTTTTTCAGAGCCTGTGGGTGGAGGATACTTGAACACTTTCAGAACGTATTGATTTTACAGTGACAAGTTGGGAAAATGACAGGAATTAATTTCCTTTTTTTTTTTTTTTGAGTTACCTGCCCTAGCCACCAGTTAAAAGATCCAGATTTTAAAAGTTATTTGGTGCTTAAGATTTTACATAACATAATTTTCAACATGAGACCCAACCCAGCCTCTTTTGCAGTTCAAGACAGGGGCAGCATTTCCCTTGCATTTGGGGGTGGTTGAGCTCAGTCCCGCTTTCCTGCTTCCCTGGTCTCCAGAGCATTGGAACTGGGCTTTATTAGGGCTAGGGGGTTACTTCTGAGGGGTCTCTCAGTCAGCCTGCGGTCAGGGGAGGCAGCAGCAAAACCTTTGCTGTTTGGTCCTCAGGCTCCCCCGAGGCTTCCTGCGAAGAGGAAAAAGGCAAAAGGGGGCCTGTCCCTTTCAGAAAGTTAGAGATACTGGTCTGAGATGTTGTGCATCTCCACATGGGTGCGTGTGTGTCAGGGCACCTGGGGGAGAACTACACTTTGGTATTTTTTGTGTCTTAATCACACCACTGATATCCATGTGACAGAGACTGGTGAGTAAATATGTTGCTGCCAGCGTTTCGAGTTTATGAGCCTCTGGACATTGACTTTAACTAGACGTAATTTGTAATCTTGGTAAAACTTTCCAAAACGTCTTCCCTCTCTGGAAGGAAGGGAAGGGTGCTTTACTGACCCTGGGCAGAGGCGTCAGCAGCATCTTCAGGGTGTTCTGGCCAAAGTCCCTGGGGCAGGCTGACGTGCGGCACATCGAACGAGAGCAAAGCAATTTCCCACAATCCGATTCTATCGATAGAAACAAATCCCCCGGGGGGGGGTGGGGGGTGGTGAAACACGATTGCTGCAAACAAGGGTTCGTTTTGGTTGTGTGCATCACATGGGCAAGCAGCAGCAAGGCTGCAGGCTGGAGAAGTTTTCCCTCTCGCTGCAGGCATCGTCCCTTCCTGCGTGCTGATAAATGAGATTGCAACTGTGTGGCACTTCACAGAGGAGCCGGGCCTTTGCTCTTCCTCCTCCTCTTGTCCCCAGGGCCCACGTACTGCCCTGCGGTGGGCAGCGGTTGTACTGCCTCCGTTGTTAACTTGCCTTGGCTTGCCTCTCATACCAATATCTGTCCTCTTTTTTCTCCACCTGTATCACATTTTTTCCCCACGCCCCTGTGATTTTGAGGTCAAACACAGCTGCGCAAGAAGGCTGCTTGTCCCTGTAGGAGATCGTTGCCGTACAGCTGTACTGGGGAGTAGCATAAGCTCTATCAGTATAACTGTACTTATGCTGATTTAAAGCATCTACCTAAGAGCTTTTATCAGCGTAAGCCTCTTAATAAAGAGGGAAAAAAAAAATCATGTGCTTTCCTGGCAGAGTTATACCAATGATGTAACTAGACCTAAGGGCACATTTACTTTAAAGTTAGGTTGGTTTAACACAGTATGTGATTTGAGTTAAATCTTCCAAAGTATGTGAGGACACTTCTATTTATGTTCCATTCACACTGATTTTAATTTATATTAAGTCCATCAGGATCAAGTTTGAGCTAAGTTGGACACAATGTTACTTTTCACACTGCTTTGGATGGATTAAAAGCAATAGAGCTAAATCATCGCAGTCCCTTAGAGAGCAGTTTCACTGATCGAAAGATGCTCATTTTTTTTAACTGCACTTATCAAAACAACCTGCAGACACAGGCACACTTTCACCAACGTGACTGTGTCCACCTATCATGCAAATGGTCTTTAAAATGGAATAATCATGCTTGCAAAGTGGGCTGCTCTGGTTTAATTTAGCCTAACTGGTTTTGATTCAGATGGGGAACACTGATTGCTTACGCGTAGACAAGACCTAAGAGAGCTCCCTGCAGTGGGTAGGTACTGTAACCCTGCTGTTACACAAGTCCTGCCAGAAATCCTTCTCCCTGCAGAAATCCCATGGCTGGGGTCCGTGATAGCTCTCGCTTCTGGTTCCCGGGGCCTCGTGCCCCTTGTTGGTGTGCTGGCCAGGAGATGCACACCACAGGGATGCTGGACACCCGATTTCTCTCAGATACCCCTGTGGCAGGGGAGATAGCCGGGAAGATGGGGGCAAGGGGAGTCTCTGCTGGGCTCGGAGTCTGTTCTTAAATCCTACCGGGGACATCAGTGGTACGTGGCCTTCTGGGCCCTCTGGGCCCCCCTTCGGACACCAGGGTCCCTGTGCCACCTGGATCCCAGGCATGCTCACACTCTGGGGACTCTGGCCTTCAAAGCATCTCTGGAGAAAGCTGAAATTCCACAGGCAGGTGTTGTCCCCTTGCCAGTGCTTAGAAACTGACCACCAATCAGCTCAAGAGCTTTCTGGCAGCTCCTGGGAGGCAGGTGCTGGTAATTAAACCTCACACTTTGGAAGGGCAACTGAGGTCTGGCTTTGGCCAGCAGGAAGCTGAATCTGCATTGCAGTGAAGTGCTGTAGTTATCAGCACGATCAGACGAATGGGCTGGGCTACGACAGGTACAGGCCATCCCCAAGCACCGCCACCGGCTTTGATGCGGGCAGGGAAGGAGATGCTGTGAAGGTGCCGAGGCCTGAGCTTTCACTGTGCTTTAGCTGTTACCAAAAGCTGTAGGCATGCTACCCTGTGTGAAGCAGTGTGTTTCTCTCCTCTCAGAAACTTCCATATATACAGCCCTATTTACTTCAATCAAGTGGAAAAATCAGTTATACCCCTAGAGGTACTCTACCCAAACAAACTGGAGGTGAAGGCTCTTCGCTGAAACAAAGAGTAGGGAAAATGCCACTATGACCTCTTTGAATGCATGGATTTTATTTTAGTGGCCTTTTCTTTCTCTTCTACCCAATACCCCCCGTCCTCCCGTAAGATATCTCAGGACTTGTCAGATTGATCTTCTTCATTTTGCGCTGGAGGACTCTTGGTCCTTCAGGTCTCGCTTGCTGATCAAAAGCTCGGTACTGATAAATCTTTAGCAGAGGAAGCTTTTCTCCCAGGTGTTTCTCAACCACATGAGTTAAGGTGAAGTGCACAGGACAAACCACAGAAAAAACACTGAGCGTAACAGAACTTGTCAGTTTCACAGATGATGAAGTCTTACTGCCAGTGTCTCCAGCAGCATTATCTCACTAGTTCTCCCTGTCTCCAGAGTGTTCCAGGGGCAAAAATTGAACAGGCGAGCCCTGAACAAAAGTGCTCCACCCAATCTCTTTTTCTTTTGCAGGCCACCTTTAATCTCCACCAGGGTGGAAATTCCTTTTCTTTTCTCGTAGTTGTTTTCAGTTTTGTTCTTGCTATATTTCTTTTACATTTTTTGTTCTTCCACCATGTTCTGCTTTGTTTGCGCTGCTGGCAGTGGAAGTGATTTAAAAATGCCCAGCCTTTGAAACAAGTGATCTTCAGATGAAATTGCTCCCAAGGGCTGCTAGCAGCTGCAGGGGCAAGTGGCATAAATGTAGATTTAAAACCAGTGGGTGAAGGCAACTGTAAATAAAGGCGCTAGCTGGGGAAAGTATTGTACAGGTTTCTGGGGGAAGGATATTTCAAAGAAGCTGTGTGCCGCAGGAGCATGGCTGGCAGCCTGTGGAGAACTATAAAAGTGTGGGGCAAGACCTCTCCCTATGCTGTAGGACTGTCTCATCCCACCTTAACTGGGAGAGATTACACAAGGTGACCAAGATCAGAAGGAGCCTGGGTTCTGGCAGCTTTCCTGTGGAGAAGAGGCCAGCGAGACTGTGAGGCAATTACGTTACTGGGTATTAACAGCTCAGCCACTGCTGACGAAGCAACCCTAGACCCCACCAGGGGAGTTTTCAACAGGCCACCTGGATTGGGAGTCCTGTATAGCATCTGTGGGTGGAAGCTGGAAGGATTAAGCACAGGAATTGTCCTGCTTTACCTACCCTGGTCTCCCGCTTTTTCCCTGTCTATACCCTACTGACCACCATTTTGGGGAGGATGGCTTGGGTGGCAGGAGTCAGACCAGACCTGAGCTCTGAGCCTGCACAGGGAGGAAGGAGGCAAGCCAGCTTGGTCCCCACAGCAGGTTGACAGGATCTCTGGGGTTGCAGAGGAGAAGGCCATGCCTTAGACTGGGCTCAAAAAAGCAATACCTGCCAGACCTGCTGTGCTGGCCAGCTTTACTTCCCTGTGGAGGTGGTGGACTTGGTGGGCTGAGTCAGAGCCAGGCCGCCTCACAGCTAGTAGCAGCTCTTTTCAGTGAGTGCAGCCCTCTTCCTCTTTGCAAATTATCCTCGAGTGATTATACTTCTGCTTATTTTACAATGATTGTGCTAATGATTTTTGCAAATGAATTTTAAACCAAGAGATGGCTAGCCTGATTACTTGGCTGCTTTTACTGCTATCATTGCATCCAATAGCTGTTATTCAGAAAACACTCTTTGCACTTGTGTTTACTCACCCAGATTATATGGTGGGGTTGGGCTCTTTTCCTGGATACTTCCCAAGCCACCAAAAGCTTTGGAGGTGGCAGCCCAAATGCTTCAAATGCAAATACTCAAGCCAGCGAGTATTTGTCTGAGTATCTGCCAAGCTCCCATTTTCTGGGAACACACTGGTGAATCAAAATTTAGTCTCATGAATGTTTATGGACAACAACCAAGAGAACAGCTCCAAATCACACCCTTCCAAACAAATTCCGTTTCTCTTCTAAGGCATGGTCCCAAATTCATTTGGGTTTACCAGTCCGTGTCTAGTTCCAGCCAAGTAGGAAACATCCATATCCTCTATTCTTTTCTTGGTCCCACTTTCTTTTCTTCTGGGAAAGGAAGGGGTTGCTCAGACTGATGCTGAGAGAAATTCTTCCTCCCCAGGACCTTCGATACTCGCTGCCTGCTCGCACAACAAACATTGTAGAGAAAACATTTGTTGCTTTTAAAATCAGTTTTTTATTCCTTCAGTGGCAATGGCTGCTTTCTGGCCTGTTTTCTCTCCAGGTCAGCAGTGTGTGAGGTGGGGAGATGGTTTGCTGTGCTTCCAGTGAAAAGAGTGACTGTCTTTGCCTACAGCACCTAATGTTTCCAGTCAACCTGCTGTGGTTCTCAGGTGTTCCTCAGCCAGGACTCTGTAGGGAGCTGTGAAAACGCATATAACAGGCTGATTCCTTCAGGCCTGAGATCTGCACCTGCTCTGCAAGCAAACTGATACCATCTCTGTCTTTTTACGTTAGGAGGTGTCACATCAGCAGTGGGCCTTGAGGAGAGATTGAAGACCAAGAGGGAACAGTGATGGACAGGCTAATGCCAGGCACGGCATGTTCAGGAAAGGGTGAGTTATGATATCTCGGTAGCTGAAGTTTAATTTCTTTTGATAAAAGGAGGCCAGGAGCTCTGCTGCTGGCTCCTCACTGAAACTACCATCTGCAGGTACTTGCTTTAATTTGGTTTGTTTGACTGAAGCAAATCTGACCTGGTAACGTGGCATTACATTCAAAAAGCCCTTTCCTGGCTTGGGCCCCATGGTGGCTGCAAAGTAAGCCTGGCAGGTGGAGGAGAGCTGAGCCTCCTACATTGTCCAGCACATCCAGGGCTGGACACGGGACGGGGGAAGCCCATCTCTGCTGGTCCCGCTTTCACCAGGAGCTGTGAAGAAGCTCCCCAAAACACCGTGATCCGTGGGCTCACCGGGCAGGGAGAGGATCTTGCTCCTGTGGGACTCTGGGAACAGGTTGCTCAGAGAAGTTGTGGGTGCCCCATCCCTGTAAGTGTTCAAGGCCAGGCTGAATGGGGCTTTGAGCAACCTGGTCTAGTGGGAGGTGTCCCTGCCCAGGGCAGTGGGGTTGGAACTCGATGATTTTTAAGGTCCCTTCTAACCCGAACCATTCTATTCTATGATTCTATGACTCTGCTGGCAGCAATTCCAGCAGAGATCCATGGTGTGACGGGCGATAATGATTTTCCTGCTCTGCACTACACGTTCCCTGTCCTTGCAGGTCTGGCCAGTGCAAGGCTGTGCTTGCTTGCATAAATGCAGAATGGGTTTTCTAGGGATTGCGGGCAGCACAATGTTTTCACTGGCTGTTTTATATCCCAGACAAGAGTCTAAAGGAAAGATTTCTGAGGCAGATGTATTTACCTTTCTTTTAACTTAGCTGCTAAATAAGAGGTACTCAAGCTCACAGAGCGGCACGGGGAACACAGGCAGAGGAGGGGGATCAGGGTGCCCTGTCAGACCCACAGCTCACCCTCAGAAGGGACTCCCACTCACAGCATTTGCTTCAGCTCAGAGAGGATGCCTTTTTCTCAGGATGCCTTCAGCCTGAGTTTGATCCTCCCACTCAACTCTTAAACCCTCCTGGGTTTACTCAGCAAAAATAATTTTCTTTCTCCATTTTCCCCCTCGCTAGCCTTGCCAGCCCTCCTGGCACTACCGTTTTTCTCTTTTAATGGCCAAAATAGTCTGGTGGGTGTCTTACTGCCTCCTCCGTGCTCCTCTAGTGTCTGCTTATCCTGAAACGTGATCTTTAAACATAGCCTGTTGACAGGTTATTAGCGCAGATGTAGATGGGACCACAGGCAGCAACCTCAGCAAAGATGTAAGGCAAGACGTTTTCCCTCCCATCCGTATGGGTTAAGGACTTTGGCAGATGAGCTGCATTGGGTTTAGCTGTGATGGGTTATGGGTGTGATTGCCTGCTCTAAGGAGACACCAGGGACCTTTAAAGAAGGTGAGTTTTGCTAATGAGGAACAAAACGTGTGGGGTTACTTGGGGTACCCTCAGCCCACCTGAGCAGCTGGGGAACTGGTGTGGGGTCATGCCTGGGGTGGAGGAAGCCCCTGGGTACGGTCTGGGGGTTATGGGGGGAATCCAGGTCACCAGCCACGTTGTCTCCACAGCAGTGAAAGCTGCTAAGTATACTTTTGTCGCTAATTTAAGCATACCTAGCTCTGCTTTAACACAAAGAGAGGAGCTGGTAAGTGAGAAGGTGTCATTTTTGCTGGCGATCTCTGGGCAGAATTATACTTTAATTCACTTGGGCTCCTTCCCCTGTGCCTCTGAAAATGCTGCTGCTAATGAGGCGATGCTGGCAGAGCCAGCAGCTGCCGCACGCTGCCTTTGAGAGAGACTTCTCCATGCTCCCAGTGGCTGCAAATTGTCTTGGGCCCCAGAAAGAAAAAGAAAAGGGAAATAAAGACTCCACACAACCTCTTTTAGAGAAAATGACAGGATTTACGGTCTAGGCAACTGGTCACTGGCATGTGGCTCCTTTCCCTGGCTGGTACCTGACGCTTCAAACGAGAAGTATCCCTTCTCCTCCCCCTTCCCCTTCCACTCCAAAAGCCTGACCCACACCCAGTTGTGCACCTGATCAATGACACCATGGTGTCCTTTGGGATGATTCTTTCTGAGCCCTGCCTGCCCTGCTCCCCCTTCGTGGGGCTGCGCTGTCACAAGCCTGGCCCTGTGCAAGGGCCATGTTGGGCAGGGCTGTGTGAAAGCAGGAGAAGCTCATGGACAGAGACCCAACGTCCCTGCCGCGCATGGCGTGCCGGACCTCTGCATCCAGCCCTGCTCACGGAAAAGATGGAGACCACTGTCAGACCACAAACATGGAGGGCAAGGGGTGTGCCTGGTGCCTTTAGCATGGCCTCTTAGGAACTGCTGCAGCCACCCTCGCAGGAACTACTGCAGCAACATGGGTGCAACCAACCCCATGCAACCCACTCGCCTGCTGCCCTTCTCCATTTTTCTGCTCCAGACCCTTTGCCCACACTCCTGCCCTCCTTCCTGCCCATGCCCTTGGAGCCTTTTCTCTCCCAGCGATGCGTGTTTTTCCAGTGGCTCTGGGTACCCCCCCGCCCCACACCCGCGACATGCAGGGTGTTGATTTGACTGGACGTGAGCTCAAAGCTCATTAAGGGCTCATCGATACAGGCAATGAGGAGCTGCGTGGGATGAGGCAGGGGGAGAGGGGCCCCGTGGCAGGAGGGGCTCATAGCTCCCCTCTGCATGCAGGAGCAGGTCAGTATGTGCCTCCCCCGGCTGGTGTCTCCGTGAGCAGCTCTGTGCATTCCAAGGATCCGCCACCAGCCGTCACTGTCAGGTAGGTGCGTCCATTGGGACAGCAGTGTCTGGTCCTGGGGACGTGAGTGTTGGGGTTGGAGGAGGGAGCATTGCAGCGGTGGTGGGGAAGAGCCACCTGCCCCCATGCGCATCCCTGGGGAAGGGCTGCTGCAGATGCTGAGCTCTCCTCCATCCACAGTGAGTTGGATGTGGGGCTGAGGGGCTCGGCACCCTGAGGACAAGGCAGGGTGAAGGATGGTTTCTGCCTCCCAAAATGTGCTGGAGAGGTGAGCAAATGGGGGCAGACCTCCCTGCCTGGTGCTCAAGTGGGGCAGCATGGAGCGGGCATGCTGCCCAAAGCAGGAGCAGGTGTCGTTTATGCTTTACCGTCAGCTGTACCACTCCTATGGCTAAATTTCTTCAGTTGCCATTGCCACCGACATTGGAATGTCTCCTTGGTCAAGAAAGATGCCAGTTGCTGGCAGCGTCCTTCCCAGCTGTCACCAGCACGTAGAGACAACTGGATTCCCCTTGGTGTTAATGGGCAGCTGCAGCAGCCAGCCTCCACTTCAAAACCCCCTCACCCTGAGCAAAAGCCCAGGCTGGGGAGGGTGTTTCTGCTGCAGTGGAGAAGCAGGGTATGAGCCCCCCACTTCCATCTGGGGAACCAGTGCTGCTAGGCAGGGTGAGGGGGAGGATGGTGGTCCTGGAGCAGCACCCAGAACTGGTGGTTGGAAAAGTTGGAAAGCTTCTCACCGTGCCTTTGGGCTGGAGGGAGATGTAGCGAGCTTAAATGATGGCTCAGTAAAGACATTGTAACAGGATTTAGATGAAACCCTGGCAGATTTCCCCGGGCAGGGGTCTCCAGTGAGGAGGACTCTGGGGACAGGCTAGGTGACATCCGTAGGAGACGAGTAGGTACAGCTGCTTCTGCCTGGAGCTGGGGCTGCCCTTCCCAGCCTTGCGTGCTGCAGTCCCAAGGATCAGCCCGAAACACAGCATTTCAGGCTGTTGGCACCCCTTTTGGAGTGCCAGGTCCTGCAAACTCTGGCATTCTCTGACAGTGGAGTTGAGTTTCCCTGCCTGTACAGCTGCCAGGGTGTTTCAGGGGGAATATGTATGTGCCCTTCCTTTCTATCTATCTCCAAGAGACTCTGACCCTGAAGGAGGTGCCACACTCCCTAGGTGAAGCCCTCCTCACTCTCCATGGCACTGGAGAATGGGCCAAACTCTTCCACCCCTTCCCTCCCTCCTCTCCTACCTTCTCCCTGCTCCCAAGCATGAGTACTGCTTGGAGGAAGAGACAACTGCAGCCTGGCTATCAAAGGCTCCCCAGTTTGCTGGTGACCTTGCTGTGGTTCTCCCAGCATCTGGTGGAGACCTCTGGCACATTTAATTGTGGTTCTCCTCCCTTCAAGAGAAGCTCTGCCACACTTTGGGATTTTGTGCTGAGAACAAAAATCAGGATGAAGACACGCAGCTGCAAATGTGTTTTCTTCTGGAAAAACTTAATGGGCACAAGGAACAACTAACGTCCTTACTGGGGTGGACCTCCTCATGATGGGTCATGTTTGCTGGGGATACAGCAGGTGAGAGCTGTGTCTGGCCCCTGTGGAGATGCTCATGCAGTAAAAGCTGTGCCTGGCCCCAGAGGGTCAGGATCTGCACCCTGGTATGGTCCGTCTGTGTGAGCTGTGGCTTGGGTCTCCAGCCGAGGCATGGGGACAACAGCCTTTCCTTCACCTGCCTTATCTCCTGTTACCACGAGCCCCGGGGGAAGAGCTGGTCATTCTGCACCACTGTATAGCACTTAGCACAAGAAGCAGGGAGAGGAGAAAGAAGCTCTGAGTGTTAAAGTAGTAGAGATTATAATCCCAGCTAGTTGCAGGCTGATCCTAGATGGCGGGGAATGATGCCCTTACTGGGTAATGAGCACGTTTTCTGGGCTGTTTCAAGGAAAACCTCAGCCAAGGGGCTGCTGGCTAACAATGCTCATGCGTGGTTCCTGTGGAGGGAGCTAGATCTGCCTTTCTCTATTTTCCACCCCAAAAAAGCGTATGAACAAGTGCAGCCTCACAGCAGCCTCAGGGCTCTGGAGCATGATTATCTCTCCATTTTCATAGAGAAGGAGAACAAAGAGTTTGGCATCTGAAAGTGGGACACAGATTTCCTCTCTGGCTTGGCTGTGCTGCAGCAGGAAAATGATGTTGTCCTCAGCGTGGTGAGGCTCTGGTCTTTGTGGGAGCTCAATTACGTGTGCTGGAGTGGCACCAGGCAGTTTCACAGGTGCCATGTTTTGGATGAGGTCTTGGCGACTTGATGCATCTCTCGGTCGCTGCCTTGACCTTGTCCAGAAGAAGCAGGGAGAAGGTCCGCGTTTTGTCTCCTCCTTCTCCCATCTATCTTCCCCTTTGTGCTTTCAGCTGAATGCAGTAGCAGAGATTTTTGAGGCAGTGCAGGGATTTTACCCGCTCATCTTTCTCCAAGAGCAGCAGGTACTGGCCAGTGTGGAGTGGGCTGGACTCATCTGTGCCCTGTGGATGGGTCCTGTCCCCAGCTGCAAGCTTCCCAGCCACAGGGGACACACAGTGGCCAGCCCTTTGCTCCTCCGCCACGCAAGGTGAGGAGGGATCTCTCCTCTGCCTTGCTGGACATTTCAGAGAAGTCTCTGGATCATTCTCATGCTTGTTTCTGCTCTTGCCTTGTTATTTTTTTTCCCTTTATTCAGTTTTTCGTTATAAAATTGTGGCAACAGAGTCCAAGGTGACTTTCTTAGGTGAAGGTCATCACTTTCTATTGCAAGACCAATTTCCCCAATTTGCTCTGTTCAATGACTTTAAAAAAAAAAAAAGAAAAAAAACTAAAAACACCCCAAAACATATCGAGCCCAATACAGCAAATAACCACTGACATTACTTGCAATGTCTCTGGAGATGCAGAAAAACCATCTTTACATGTATGAAATTACTATTTCCGCCCCCCTCGCGCATAGCACAGCCATGCCTTTTGCACAACACTTGTGACTCCCGGCGAGATGGGGGAATTTACCGCAGTGAAGGCCCACGGTCCCACCGAGGATGTTGCTGCAGCTCAGGGTTTTAGCTAAAATCTTCACTCAGAGGTGCAGTTCTGCTAAGGTAGTGGCGGGTGGGAGCAGTATCTCGCGCTGCATGGGCTGAGCTTTGACACTACAGCCTCTCTGGGGGAAAGAGTGAAGGGTCCATCGGGGACGCCTGCCTGCCCCGTGGAGGCAGTACCTGGACACCATGCTGGGCTGTAAATGAAAGGGACCGCGAGGTATAAGGCAAGTGAGAAATTTCAGCTGGAAATGCCCTCGGTGTTCGTTTTTAGGTGCATCTGTCCTGGCAATGTTCTCGCTGAAGTCACTGGAAGTTTTTTTCCCTTAGCCTCCCTGGAGAGGGATTGCCCCTTAGCAAGGAACAAGGAAGGCAGAGGAGACCAATGAATGTTATTCCTGGCTTGTGCGTACAAAAAAGTGGAGAAATATAAGCAAAACAGCAGCTTCTGTTCTAGAGGAGGAATAGTGAGTTGGGTTTTTTTTGCTCAGCAGGAGTAATGATACCTGCTTTTCTCTTCATAATGTCCTTTGTCCCTCCACCTCTCATGACAGGTCCCTTATGGCGGTGTTTACTGTCTCTCTAGTCCCCCACACCAGCCCATCCTCAGTGCTCCCCCCTGTCTCCCCCTCTCCATTCCCTACTTCTCAAGGAACTGGATGTCTTTTAGGGTTCTGCTCCTTTTTCAAGGACGGGTAAAACTCACCAGTGAGCTCAAAAAGTAACTGACGTGGCTGGGAACAGGCGCGTGGGTCTGGGCTAAAAATGTCCGCGTTGCTTCAGGCAAGGCAAAAGAATAACAGAGCAAAACTGTATAAACTACCAGAGTCATGAAACTGGCATCCCAGTGTGCCAGCTTGCACTATATAAGAAAAGGAAAATGCTTCTTAATTTAATCAGCACATTTAAAATGGGCAGAAACAGGCCTTTAATCTTTTTAATGTGGTAGTTTCTCTGGGGAGGATGGAGACAGGGATGCCTTTAAGCCACTTGTCTGTCTTTCCCGATCTCGGAGCAGGCGGGGGGCTCAGGGAGCTGCCTGCAGTCTGCTCGGGGGCTGCCAAGAGAGGAGCGGGACGTGGTCCAGCCTCCGTCCTTACGCTGCCGCGGCTGTTCGGGCTGGGTCTGGATGGTGGGTGGGAGCCGAGGACGAGTCCTGCTCCCTGGGGAAGCTTGTCAGGTGCCAAGCTGGGCTTTAAATGAGAGCGCTAAAACAGCTCAGAGGCTGCATCATTTGTGCCATTCAAGAAAGGCACAAAACTCCGTCGAGGCAATGTGAGGCGGCCCCGGCCACCGAGGCGAGAGCAGCGGCGGTGGGTGAAGCACAGTATGCAGCCAGGAGCAGGATCTGATCCCGCTTTCCACCGTGGGATGAGGAGCCAGAGGAGATTCAAGTGGAGCCAGGGAGGGCATTGCGATAGCTGACCCGAGTCCTCTTGTTTGCATAACGCAAAAATCAAGGTGCTGCTTGGCAAAGCGACCATGCATCAGGCTGTAGCCAGCACCAGCAGCTCAGCAGTTCTTCACCTGTTTTTTTCAGGGCCATGGGGGACTGCCACAGCCCTCCCAGGATCGTGGCCGGGGCCTGCAAGATGTGTTCTGGCCTCATGTGGACGTCCTGTTCATTTAATGGTTTACAAAACATGGCCCATGCCCACCTTGCCCCCTCTGTTCATCTGGATAGGGTTGTAGTGTGGTGCCAGCTTCACCTGCCACGTTATTGGGAGCAACATGGGTTGCCCGGGGCTGCTGGTGGAAGATGGAGGTTGGGCAACAGCCACAGGTCAGACCCAGATATCAACAACCCAAATCTCATGCAGGAGGGTGGTAAAGTGGGGGTGGAGGCCACGCGGCAGCTCTATCACCCAGGAAAGCTGATTTGTTTTCTTCTTGTGTCCTCTGCGAGTGCTGGTTTCTCCTGTAAGCGAGCGATCACCTCTCTTCAGGGGAAGGGAGATGAAAGGTTGGGTGTCTGCGGTGGCTGCCTCTTGGGCAGCACATGGAGGGGGCTGTGAAACATAAGTCCCTCTGGCCTCCTGACCCAGCCAGGCAGGACAGTGATGCTCCAGCCCAGAGCGGGTTCCACGTGGGGCCAGCACCCCACCAGCATCCTCCATCTCCCACAGGGAGGGCTTTTCCCCAGTCCCTCCAGCTTTCACCGATGCGGGAATCTCAAGCATATGCAGCGAGCAGAAAATCAGCTGAGAGTCTGTTGTGCCCTGATCAGCTGGTCACGGCTCTAAACAAGATGCGAGAGCCTTGGGGCTACTTGGCTGTCACTAAAATGGTGTGGATGGAAGGAAAAGTCTAATTGACTGAACAACAGCCTGCACCGTGTAATTAAACTAATTGTGGCTCTACCTGCATGGGTCAGAAGTGATTTGTGTGGCTGTTAAAGCACTGACAAGTAAGAGGTGGAGAGGTGTGAAAGTATTTCTTACATGCACTTCCACAGGTAATTTTGCTGTTTCATTTCAGGCAATTTTATGCCCTTGAAATTTTTGGTTTCTGTCAAATTTGAGGAGACTGTTAATATTTCACACTAAAGCAGAGGAAAGCAAAAAGGTCACCGTTGTTAGCACTTTCAGGCGTCAGCGTTTCAAGTGGAGGTAATACTTTTTCAGGGCTATTTTCTTATTTGAAGTGAAATTCCTCAAAAAAAAAAGGAGGGGAAGGACTGTTTTCCAGAATGTGTTTCAGACTGGCTCTGCACCCGCTGGGGATCACACAATTGTTTTTATTGACTTGAGCAGCAGAAGACCAGGCCTTCTGCACAACTCGGTGAAACTCGGTTCACTACTTTACTGCCAGAGATTTATGACCCTAGCTTTAAATGATTGTTTTGATAGTCTTGTCTTCAGAATATTTAGAAGTATTTAGAAGAAGCCGAATGAGAAACCTGCTATTGTGTCATGTTTAAACTCTTTGACCTTGTTTTCAAGTCCTTGGGAAGCAGAGCCCACCTCCAGCTTGTATCTCTGGTCTTATTGATTATCATTTTGAGTCCTTGGGGCGTTTTGCTGTGCCCAAAGCGCCATGTGCTTTTTGGAACAAATAATGTGACATGACAGAGAGCTGACGAACTGACTCTGCTCTCTCTAGGCTGTCAGCACAGGGCAGAGCCCTGCGCTCAGGCTGGAGGAGACCCATGTGGGTAAGTGGAGTGGCTGGTGCGTTTTGTCCCAGTAGGACCACTTGTCCAGTGTGTGAGCTGGTGTCTAAACTTAGAAGTCACTTAGCCCGGAGCAGCCGATGTCTGTATTTTTCCTGGTCAGAGCTGCGTATCTGGGGAAGGACATGGCGCAGCGGGACATGCATGCGCGACACACATGAGCCCTTCTGCCCTAATCATCCATCACTGTAGAAGACAGGACAGTAGGTGGGATGAACCTTCAGTGGGTCCTCTTGGCTGTTTTTTTGTTTCTCGACTGTGGAGAAACCTCTATAAATCTAGTTTATTCTTTATGAGCTCGAGATGATGGACCTCACTTTTCAGGTAAGAAGAATCTGCCAGTATGGTCTGCTGCTCCTCTCCCTTTCTGCCCCAAGTATATGAAATATGAGGTGTGATCATCTAGCTGCGGTATCACTCCAGAATTGTGGCAGGAAGCACAAGGGAAAGAGCACAGGGAGAGCAGGATATATACATACTTTTTTAAAATAGCAGCTCACCTACTGTTTTTTGTCTCAGAAAAAAAAGTGAGTCAAAATGGCTTCTGCCGAGCCTAATTTGTTATGCCTCCAGGCATAGCTAATTATCCTGACTTAGCCCAGCTCTGAATTCTTCCCAGGGGTTTTGGTGCTATTTCTTCTGTTTTGATTTATAAATTGTCTTTATTTTACTTTCCTCCTACACGTTCTGTATAATCGTTTTGCTCCCTGCCTTGCTGAGGAGCCAGGAGCTGGTGTGGCAGTGCTATCAGAAGGTGTAGGACAGAAAGGGGATCCGTTAATCAAAGCCTTTGCTTCGGGTGTCCAGCAATGCTTTCTTCTGGCGTCTGCCTCATGGACTCTGTGAAATGGTCTCTGCTGTAATCACGGAGTGTCAATTGTAGCAAGCAGGAGCCAATACTGCTGTTGAGCCTGGGCTTGGGACACCATCTCTGGTCAGGATGCTTTAGAAATGCTAGTTAATGAGTCCCCCAGGCATCCCATACTGCAAATGGGTGCTGTTTGCTTAGAAGACAAGACTGCCAAGAGTAAGCAGCTCAAGTAAGACCATCTTTAACTGCTAGAGCATGCCACCTCTTCATAGCATTGCTTTGTTTCCTGACATACCCACTCATTTGTTTTGGTCGTGTTTTTTCTTTTTCTTTTTATGTGTACAACTGGGAATGTTTTTGTCAACAGACTTCCCAGGGATACTGTAGCACTGGTCACCCTTGCGGCCCCTGGTGGAGGCTTAAATTCGGCTCAGCGTAAAATGGGCTGAGAACTGGGTGAGAGCCAACGCTGTGCCAGTCCCAGACCCTGTCTTCTGCACTGGCTGAGGGCAGATGCTGAGTGGAGAGGGTAAAACTAGGAAAATAGGGAGTAATACATCCTTGGAAGAGTCTCTCAACCTCCAACAACTTGCAGCTCAGGGATTTCCTGAACTGCAGTGGTAGCTCCAAGTGAATTTCCTTCCATTATTTCTCCTCTTAATTTCCTTTTTGAAGTAATGTAAACTCTTAGCATCCAGCATGTTCTGGGGTGGGGAGTCTCACTCCATAGCTGTGCATTTTGTGGAGTATCATCTTTTGCTCTTTTTGAACCTACCACCTGCTGTTTTGATTTAATCCTCCATAGTTCTTGTGTCAGAAATGTTGAATACTCATATTCTGTGACACTGATTTGTTCATAGGCCCCTGTCAGTCACTTCTTCCACAGGCCGATGGATTCTAGTTCATTTAGCCTTTCCTCACACGAAAGATGTTCCACACTTTTAAGCGTCCTTTTGGCTCTCCTCTGTGCCTTTTTCTGACTTTGCAATAGCTTCTGTCAGGTGAAGGGAGAACTGCATTTAGGTTTCAAGGTGTGAGTGCAATATTGTTTTCGACACCAGTGTAATAACGTAGCCTGTTCCCGCTTTCTTTCTGAATTGTTTTGGTGTGCTGGTTATATACTTCTTAGGGCCTAAAATCAATGGAAGTATTCATTACGTTTTTAGTCAGACTTGTCCAATTAGTCCTCAGGACTTTGGACACCTGACTTGGTGAGATTTCGGTGGTTCTCAGGCTGGCTATAGTCACTAGCAAGCACCATCTCAATACCCCTGGCGATTACAGTATCACACGCGACATGGTGTACGAGGAGGTGCTGAGCAGACCACTGATTTCCTTGCCAGGCATTGCAAGGGCACAGCTGTGATCACGGCCGTGTCGCTGCCGTGACAGGAGATTAGGGCATGGGATTGCAGTGTGGGGCATGTCCGTAGGGGAGGTGCCATTGCAAAGCTATGCTGTCACAGCCGTGCATGGCGGCCAGGGCCACGCGATCTCTCATACGGCTCTGTGGCCAGTGCACTCGGTTTTGGGCCCCAGAGCTGGTGATGTGGCAGCTCCATCATGCCCTTTTCCATCGTCGTTCAGACATGCTAGATGTATTTCTCTGCCTGGACTGCTCCATGGTGGGTCACCCACAGGCTGTGACTTCCCTGCATGCATACTGGGCCTGGAGCTTTTCTTGCAGAGCAGGTGTTGGGATGAAGAGGAGGTAAGATGAGAGCTGAGGGGTTTGCTATGTGCTGGTAACAACTAGATCTGAGCCTGTTGTTAGCAGTCTACATGACCATGGCTCCTCAGAAGGGCGGTTGTGGAGCAAGGCAAAATTATCCTCCTTTTTCTCCCTGGGGAAAGCAGGGAGGCATGGATAGACTGCCCTGGTGTGCACCAGTCTATCTAGTGAGTCCACCTTAGACACAGCAGGGCCCTCCCATAAGCCTGCCACACTAACACGGGCTACATTCTTTCTCCACTTTCTCATCAGGAGCTTTGCCCAGCCCTTCCCATTTCATCTGTGCTCAGCCAGGGTGGAGGCTGCCCTTCCTGCTCCTCCAGCGCTTGTGCAAGAGCAGCCGTACGTCTGAGTCACGATGGGCAAGATGGACAAGACCTCCGTGGAGGTGAGCTCTCCCACTGAGGTGAAGCAGGCAGCCCTGGAAGAGTCAGAGCCCATCACCCCTGAGGTCACCAAGAAGAAGAAGAAGAAGGAGATCCCAGACAGAGGCTCCTGGAAGGGGAGATTTGACTTCTTGCTGTCCTGCGTGGGCTACGCCATCGGACTGGGCAATGTCTGGCGCTTCCCGTATCTCTGTGGCAAGAATGGAGGAGGTGAGAGAAATGCACAGCACCTACGCTCATCCCTGAGCAGCCCTGTCCCCTGAACGGGCTTCAGTTTGCTGTGGGTCCGGGCAAGCGGCTTGTCCCCTGGGCTGAGAGCGCTCCCTAACGATGTGAGTTATTAAGCTGTCGGGAGACTTGTTCCCACAGTCTGAGGGCTTTACTAGCAAGTGCAGGTTGGGAAGAAGCAGCCTGAAGAAATGTAGCAAGAAGCTTGAGTTTTGCCAAGCTTCTGCAGTCCAAATTTGCAGGGCTAAAATAAAGAGTGTCTGGGGACCTCATTTATTTACAAGAAGGGCTATGCACACAGGCACCCAGCTGGATGCTGGGGCATTCCCAGGGAAATCAGTTTATATCCACTAATGATGGGTTTCTCTTCAGACTAGTGTATTCTCAAGGGGTAACAGTTTTGCGTCTGAGTTTGGGTCACATGTCTGAGGAATTTTCATTAGAAGCTTTGTATGGGCCATAGCAGGGCCGTGTAGACATACATACAAGCACGCATACGTATGTACATGTACAGAAGCACATGTAAATGTCATCATCTATGGAAGAAAACGAGCTTTGACTTACTACAGTGCTGTGAGAAGGGTCATAGTTATCATCTCCATCCTGATGTTTGTAAAACAGAGGTCACGAGAGAAGGCGGCAGCTGGCAAAGGACTTATAGCAACTGATGCAGCTGGTAGCAGTGCCCTCTGCTGTGGCCAGCTAACACCAGCCTTTTTTATTCTTTTTGTTATTGCCCCAGTACATCCTTTCCTTACCAGTCCTCAGCTGAGACTTTGCCAATCCATTGCAAGGCTAGAGAAAGGCAGGCAGATGGGGAAACAGTGCTGGGCTAGAAATCAAGAGATCTGGGAGATCACCTCCCTGCCCAGGGACAGACTTTCTGCATGTCTTGGATCAAGTCAGAAAATACACTCTTGTGCCTCAGCTCCTCTCTAAAATGGTGCTGTTTCTTCAGCCTTGGCAGGGAGATGCTTTTGTGGAGGGGAGTGTGAGCTGCTTTGGTGTCAGCAGAGCAGAGGCTCTTTCTTCTCCCCCACCATGCCCAGCCCTGCCATTGTTTGTGCCTGTTACTAAAATGACCTTCTGTCCCCCCTGAAGTGCTGCTCACCTCCTTGAACCATTTCTCAGACTTCCCACACAAGTCAAAACCCCTTTGCCTCACCTTTAAGGCTGTATATATGATTTTAGTATTGCATGCTAGTCTTCCCATGTTCTTCTTTGCTTCCCTCTTAGGTCTTCATTGCCCAGAGTCCCTGTCGCCAGTGCCACCTTCATTCATGCTGCTCTGAGTGTCTCTTCTCATGCTTCTTCTCCACATCTTTTTTCTTTTCCTTTTGCCTTGAATTCCCTTTTCAAAACCCCCTTTGTCTTTGGCTCTCATGACTTCTCCTCATATCACCAGCCCGCTTCTGCTGCCCATGCCATCCTTGTGTAGGATGCTCTTCTCCTCCCACCCTGGGAAAGAGGAGAGGGGACTAGCTCCCTGCAGTGGTCTGTCCATGTAGCTTCACGGCACTTAGGAGAATCTTGGCCCTTTCTCTGAAGCACGTGGGGCAAGTCCGAGTGGGAGACCAGGCGGTTATCCATATGGACAAGAAGATTTCTATTTCAGCGTGTCATTTCGTGCAGAGGTGCAACTGTGTGGCTGAGCCGGGTGAGGTTGATGGGAATCAGCCAGGTCCACCTACAGGAGCCCGTGCCACCGTTTCCAGAGCCGCGGTGTGGGCCTGCCATTTTTACCCAGCCACCCTCCGGCACCTGACTGCACTAGCCCTCCTCATACAACGTTAGCCCTGTGGCTAAAGTCCCAGCACTTGGTTTTTAGCCCAGTCTCTGCCTGTGACTGCTGCGCCATCTCAAACACACCGGATGCGCGCTGCCTGTGGCTCTGTCTCCTCACACAGAAAGGTGGGGATGACAATATCTGTAATTAGATGAGGGGTGTTTTGAAGCTAAAATCAACCCTGTTTATAAAGTCAGCCAAGATCCTGGGTGCTGTGGAGGTGCGGAGGGCTATTACTAGCATCAGCAAAGGCGCAGAGGGTGATCTCTGCCTGGCGGCTGCAGGGATGCAGAGGGATCAGCCGCCCGTGGGCAAAAACACCAGACAGATGAAATGCGGGAATCAGTGCCTGCACCCTCTCAGACGCCTTGCCTCGCTTGCCCCTTCGTGCCGTTCGTGGCCGCCTGTATCGCCTGCTCCTCTCACCCCTACCCGATCCGGCTGTTCGCAGCCACAACTGTTCCCGCAGCCGGCAATAACGAGCAGCAAAAGTGGAGGCTGCCGCTTGCCGGAGCCGGGCAGGAGAGCTGACGCACGAAAGCGTCACTGGGAGCCGATGGGGAGCAGGGAGGAAGGGTCGCATGGCATCTGATTGGCAATCGGGTGGGCACCGTCCCGGCTCTGCCCCGACGGAGGCGCCTCCGGAGCGGAGCCGAGCGGAGCAGACCGTGGGTGGGACTCTAATTTTAGCCTCCTGCATGTGCGCTGCTCCGAGCGTGGCGGTGGGGGCTGCTTCCATTACGCACAGGCAAATTGAACTGAATGGAAATATTGTCGTCTCACTTACCGCTGTCACATCGCATCAGCTCACGGCCGATTTGCTCGGCATTGTAACCGGGCACCTAATTAGGGGATCTTCAGCCGGGGTACGGCAGCCCAGCGCAAGGCCCGTCTGCTGCGGGGGGCAAGCTCTACCCAAAGTGACGCCTGGGCTCCCCGCTGGCGCTGCAACCAGCTCCAATGTGCCCAGCTATGACTAACGCTCCAGCCTCTACACTGATTCCTAACCTCATGCAGTCCTTCTGATGTCAACAGGATTTTACCGGGATCTAAATTGACTCTAAATGCGGCTCAGTAGGTGCTAAAAATGGTCTGTGAAATCCTGAGCTTGAATAACTTGAGAGAAGAACATTTCTTTAAATAAGCATCCTGCTTTTCTCATTTACACGTCGAGACTGCAAGCAATGGCATGTAACAGCTTGTAATGTTCAACTTTTGATCCGTGGGCAGTGGTTCGCCATTTTAAGGATTAATTATTATTCCTTGCTGTATGGGAGACAGCAGGCAGATCTGGGGCTACACAGGGAGAGCCAGGCGCTGCGTGGTCCTTCCCTGACTCCAAGGGTCGGTGCCCTCAGCAGGCAGGGCAGGACCAGCGCCATCACCTCTTTTGACCCGTAGACTTTGGAGAAAGGTTTGGACTCTCCCAAAGTCATTTGTAGCAGGCCCAGGAACTGAACCAGACCTTTCAACAGCCCCTCCAGGGCCAGAGATTAAAGATCACCCCGTTCTCTCTGTGCCAAGGATTTAGGCACAGGCATGCAAACTTTAGGTACAAATTTCAGATCTGACTTCCCCTCTGGCTGTAGAGCACCAGGGGATGTTATCCGTGTCTGCCCGGGGACCTGCCCCTCCAGAGTGGGGGTGTCATTGCCAACAGCCCTCAGTTCGAGGCTGCGGTCTGATTTGTAGACTTTCCCCTATTCTAGAGGATTTTTGTCAAGCCAGGAAAAATGACCTGGGTCCAAAAGTTTGTCTGTTTTTTTCTGAATAGTCTAATAAAATCTTTCACCTACAAACCTTCCTGGCCTGCTTTAGGTGAAAAATGCAGGATCATCAGAGCTGTGGCCAAATTACATGAGCTGCATGCACTGAAGCGAGCAAGGCACTGTGGCTGCTGATAAGCTCAGTCTCCAAGCCCTACGATGAGGCACGCCGGTAACGAGGCACCATCCCTGTCCTCAGAGCAGACCCTGCCTTCCCGCAGGGCTCCAAGGGGTCTGGACCTTGCAGGCAGCGGCGGCTAGCGAGAGCGGAGGGGAGGATGCCGAGCGGGCAGTGCTCCTCCCGCAGCCATGCTCATAGCTGTTCCCTCCTCCACGCCAGGCTGCTGGTGAAGCCGAGAGCGTGCACTTCCACGCCAGCTTGTGATTCAGGTTCGTAGTCATCAAGCTGCTGGCCCGGAGCGTGTTTTCTCACCGCCACCCGCCGCCAGCTCCTCTTGCACGCTGCCTCTCATGGATTCCCACGCCAGGCTGCTGGTGAAGCCGAGAGCGTGCACTTCCACGCCAGCTTGTGATTCAGGTTCGTAGTCATCAAGCTGCTGGCCCGGAGCGTGTTTTCTCACCGCCACCCGCCGCCAGCTCCTCTTGCACGCTGCCTCCCATGGATTCCCACGCCGGCTGCTGGCGCCTGCCTCTCCCAGCTGGGCTCAGCTCCCCGCTTGGCAGGCAGGCGTCCCCAGCTGGGTGTCCCCTGAGCCAGCATCCCTGGCTGTGCCTCGCTGCTTTCCGGCCCTTGGAGAGCAGCTGCTGGAGCCTGGCTTTGCCAGGTGCAAGCCGGGCTGCAGCTCTCCAGAGTGTGGCTTTGCTCGCTGGCTCCGTGTTTGCTTTCCTGCTAATACCGGGAGAAGAAGACTCAGACTGACAGCTCAGCCCTCCGGCTAGCACAGAAACCAGCGCCGTCCCGAATACGGCCAGCTGCTGCTGAGCAAACTGAGTGTCCCCTCTCTGTCCCCAGCCAGCATCCTCTGCAAGAGTTTGTCCTCCTCAGGAATGAAGACATGCTCCAGCACATTCACGAGGAAGCTGGAAAATGAGCTTTGTCCCAAGTCCTAGAAGTCAGGCTGACCTCAACATTGTAGTAGACTTCAAATCCACAGCGAGGGTCTCCTATTCTATTTGCTCTTCTAATAACAGGAGTGCAAGTAATATCTCTAGTGAATGGCTACACTACCTCATTTCGAGTGACGAGATTATTTCCACAGGGTCTGTAGAGAAGAATAGTGTTTTCACCGTGAATTTTAAGGGTAAAATGTAGAACAAGGGTGGGAAAGTGCATAGGGCTGTTACAAGAGCAAATACAGTCTTAGCCACAGTTTCCTTACAAGACTGAAATAGCTATAAACAAAGTAGTGGCCAGTGCCAGACATTCCCATGCCCTTTTCCCTCAAGGTGAGGAATTGGGAGCTGCTGCAGGTAAGACAGAAAACATCAACAAGAACAAGTTACCAATGTCCGTGTCCAAGCTTTTGGGTTTGTTGTCAGGTTGGGCTTAGCAGTGCCTAAATATCTAATGACAAAGTGGGACACATAGCTAGTGATGCCAGTGTATACATATATATACACATATATATGATACACATATATCCATAGTGATAGGAACAGATAAGGGGAAGGCAGTGGTGATCTCAATGGGAGACTCACACCAACTCCAGTTGCAAACTGTCGCCTCCAAGCAAGTCTGCTCATCATCACATGGGTGCTGCGGAGCACGAAACCACAGCTTGAGGCATTTACTTCTTGGTAAAAGGGGGAGCCATCTGATAACACTGCTCATTCTTTCAGGGGCCTTCCTCATCCCTTATTTCCTGACGCTGGTGTTTGCTGGGATTCCTCTCTTCCTGCTGGAAACTGCTCTGGGCCAGTATACCTCTGTTGGCGGACTGGGAGTCTGGAAATTAGCACCCATGTTTAAAGGTACTGTACCGTAGGTTTGTGAAGGCGATGGCACATAACAACAGCCAAAAACCTTTTAATGGTTTGGGAAGCAAATCAGCAAATCCCTGGGGACTGGGATGGGGTGGCAGGTGAGTGGCGGTTTTTTCTCCTCTGTCTTTATCAAGCTGTCCTTGGCCCCGATGTCCGCAGTCACTAACATCACTGCACTCTCTTCAAGCAGTCTCGCGTGGTGACAATGCGCTTTAGGAGCAGCAGGGACTGCCACGGAGGGGTTCTGGTTGCAGAAGACCTACCCCAAGCCTCTCTATGTGGGCTCACTTTAATTGCATGGGAAAGCTGCAGATAGGGGATGTGAACCTGTCACCATGTCAGGATTAGCAGCATTCTGGGATCCAGTGGTGATTCAGAAATGCCTTGGTTATGGGAAAGAGCAATTCTGCCAGGGCAATGACTAGATCCTGTTTTCTTGGTGATCTTTCCCTAAAGTACCTGTAGCATACTGAAAGGTAGCACTGCTCACCCAGTGGGAATGGGCGGGTGAGAGATGTGGGGGAACAAGCTACCCTTGCTGACCAGTTCGGTGTAGCTGTACCAAGTGCTGTGTTGATGAGCTGGTTCGCTTTTTCTGGCTCTGCCACAAAATGCCTTTTGACATCCGTGAGCGCAGTTGGGCACCAGAGACCTGGGTTGATGCTGCTCTCTGCCTTTGTTCGCAGGAGTGGGGCTGGCAGCTGTGGTTCTCTCCTTCTGGCTGAACATCTACTACATCGTCATCATCGCCTGGGCTCTCTACTATCTCTTCAACTCTTTCACCGCGGTGAGTCACAGATGTGTCTACAGCATGGCATTGGCTGCGTTCTGGGTCGTTACTCCCTGTTTTGTGGGGAGGAGTTGTTTATGCCACAAAACATGCACTGACTGCTTGCTCTTTGGGCAAAGAGCCTTCATCAGTGCTGGATCCTTCCCGAAGAGGTCCATCAGCCCTGAAGGCAGCCGTGCAGTGCTGATGGGTACTGATGCTTGTCCTCTGGAGGGGATGTTCCCCTCCCTTCTCTAGGAAACATTCCCCACTCACTTTAGTCTTTAAAACCCACCCTGTGTCTCTGTCTTATTTCTAGAGCTCTGTGAATCTAACAACTGCACATTTCCACAACTGGTTTTGTCACAACATGTTCTTATTACCCAGGACTCAGTCCTGACCTTAATTAGTCTTCATTTACGCTTCTCTTGATAAATGAAATCCCGGGGATTTTTTCTGATGGGAAAATGATTCAGAAAGCATTTAGACAGTTGCTTGTGACTGTGTCTTAGCATGTACTTTGGCGTTGCGGTTTACAGTGTGTTCCTTTCCCATAGCAGGGTCTTCTACTGTACAAGGTTAGAATCACTCCCCACATTAACTTCTTGGTAGCTGATTTCAGCCTTATTTCAGCCCAGGAAAACCTTCCTTAACTTATCTTTCTGAGCAACCTGCAGCTTTAAAGACATCAACTCCATAGTTTAAATGGAATTTTATTTTTCATTTAGGTATAACCCTGAAGCGCTGTTATGATCATTGTGCATCCAGTTTCACTTTTTGTTTGATCAAAAATTTCAAATAGCTATCAAGACTTTTGCTAAAATACTCTGTTTGGCATTCCCAGCTGTGCTTCTACTGACAGTATCCACTGTAGGGTCCTGGGTCCAGAACAAAATTTTCAGTCATGGATGATTAAGTGCACCCTCAGAGGATTCCCCAATGAACAAAAGTCTGCCCCCAAAGGAACCCATCCCCGTTACACCCTGGGCAGGATGCATCTTAGGATGAGGCTTTGGTACAGTCAGGTGTCACAGACCCTACTGGTGACAGTGCTCGTATCTACACAGACAGCTCCAGGTGTTTGGCTCGAGGTCTTTTTTTGTACTGGAGACACTTCCAGATTCCCCAGAGGAGCCAAGGTGCAAATCAAAAAGCTAGGCTGATGCCTGTCCCCTGTTCCTCCTAAATTTGAGAAGGAGTGTTTTGAACCTGAACAGGAGCCCAGCTCGCCTTCTGCAGTTTCTGTCCTCCGAAATTCAGATGAAATGGAGCAGCAACAAACCATCCCCCTGCCTGCCCCTCCTTGTGAGAGCTGCGCGGCGTCTCTGTTGTGCAAACCGCTTGGTTGAAGGGCTGCTGCGTGGCGCTGCTTGAGCCATTGCGTTTGCTTCAGTGCAATTAGCAAGTTCACAATGAAATCAGCGGGGGGGTGCAAACAGCTTGGGTGGCCACCGGGGTGTCATCGCCCACCCCTCCACAGCCCTTCTGCTGCCAAAGCAGCGTGCGCATTAGGAGGTATCATCTGCTGGAGTGCACTGATTTACATGGGGGGTGAAGGCAGCACTTAAAGGCACTGATGCCAAAAAACACTTAAAACACAGCTAATATTTCTAAAGATGTCTGTGTACTTGCATGAATAGGAATGGATACAAACATCTTCCTAAAGCTTTGTTGAGATGGGGACTGAGGTCTTATCTGCAGAGGGAAATCATGCAGAATAGCCGTTCTGCATTTATCAACATGCACTGCGCTCAGGAAATAAGATTGCTGCACATGGAGACGTATCTGAGCTGCTTTTGTTGGCCTGCCTTGGCCGTGGCACTGCAGGGCATGGGTGAGCTGCTCTGCGTGCTCGCACAGCCCCTGACGCTGCGGTTCCACCGCTTGCAGTGCCAGAGTTGATTGCATTAAATCTGTAGCGGTGTGCTGCCGTCACACTGCTACCTACTGTGTAAACATCTCCCTGGAACCCCTTTGTCCTGCTTATACTCAGTGCAAGGGACAGCATGAAATAGCTACTATGCTTTAAATTTACTCCTGTGCTTATGTTGCGGTAGTTTATTTGTGTAGATAAACTGTTGTCCCTCAATGTCACATGTTTTTTTAAGCATTGAAGCTCAGTATTCATGAGAGACAAGAAACAAATCAGTGTTTATTCTCTGTGCAGTAAATTCTAACCACTTGTTGAATGAAGCTAGCCAAAAGCCATAATGATTATAAACACAATATCCCCCCGATAGCTATTTTAATTAGTAGCTATTAATTACCAACAGTTAATTGGAAATGGCTTTCTATCTGGGGAATTGCTAACATTTTATTAGCGCTATGGCGGCACTGCCCTAATCATGTCGTGATATTGTTTCCTGGAAAATCCGTGTCCCAATTCACCATTATTTTGGAAAATGGTTTCACGCTTTTGGCTGCAAGGTTCCTGCCCATCCGGAGGAGCCACTCACCCTCTTTGCAAAAAAAAAAAAAAAAAAAAAGGGGGGGGGGTTTAGTTTAAAAGAAGACAAATTTTGATTCTTGCCACGGCCCTTCGGAGAGGGCACATTAATGATAACCCTGCTGTCCTTGTGCTGGTGCAGGACCTGCCGTGGCAGAGCTGTGGGAACACCTGGAACACCGACCGCTGCTTCTCCAACTACTCCCTGGGAGACACCACCAACCTCACCAGCGCCGTCACCGAGTTCTGGGAGTACGTCCACAGCCTGCCTACACCAGGTTTCTCCCCCTCGCCGCGGCCATCGCACTTGCTTGCCAGAGCTGTAGCCCTGCCTGCTGGCACCTTTCCTTGGACAGCCTTGGCAGGAGGGGTTCAGCTGGCCATCGGCCAGGGTGGGCGTGGGCATGGGCATGGGGTGCGCTGTGCAGCTGCAGGTCAGATGGATAGAGGGAATAACAGTCTCTCTGCCTCTCTTCTCCTTCCTTTATCCCATCACCATGAGCCTCAGGTCCCTTTAGGATTCTGTGGGCTCTCATCCTTGTCTGCGCCTGGCCCTTCACCCTCCAGCCACCTCCAGGATCTCCTGTCCCTCTGCCCCCAAGGGTCGGGCTTCCCCTTAATGCAACCTCTCCCACCCCTAGGAGGAACATGCACCAGATGTCCGGGGGCCTGGGGGAGCCTGGCAGTGTCCGCTGGCCCCTGGCCGGCACGCTGGCCCTGGCCTGGCTGCTGGTCTACTTCTCCATCTGGAAGGGCGTGGAGTGGACAGGCAAGGTACGGCATGAGGACCGGGTGTTTCAGTGCTGCCTCTCATTGCCATGCTCGGGTCTCAGCTGTCGAAATGTCCTTGGGACTCAATTTTGTTTGAGTGCCTATAACGAAGGTTATGGTGTTTCGAGGCAGAATTGTGTTAGATGCTGTTAAATTCCTGACATTTACCTTTCATGGTTGTAAAAATTGCTACCGTGTTTATGGTAATTTTCATTCTAAGTGTAGCGAATAACTCTTCCCTGTAAAGTCATGGGTCTGAGCACTCAGTCTCTCTGAAGGTCTTGGGAAGAGATTTTTGGAGATTACTTACATTTCCTGCTGTGGGACAGCCCTTTGAGAGAGCAAGGTCTCTTCTGGGCTCCCCCTTTTGAAAATCACGGTGTCTTATAATGCTGCTGGTAGAAAAAAAACCTCACCACCTCCTTTGAAAATTTTCTTGCTGCCCTTTAGGTATTGGTGGAATACCTTCAGATCAGAAGCATGTCGTTATTCACTGAGTAGCATTTCAGGCTAGCACAGCAGAAAGGTAATTGCTCAGTTTAGTTAAACAGCGATGCTGAGATACTGGGATGTGTTATGTAGAGCAGAGCATGGTGTAGCGGGACAATATTATGAAAGGAATAATCTAGAGGAGAGATCAGAGAGAAGCAGTTCTAGGCATAGGCCACCTATGCTGTTAACTTTCCTGATGACTCTCAAACAGGTTTTAGTGATGCAGCCGCAGCAAAGCCCTGGTGATTCCTGGTACGGGCCTCATGATGAGGGATGGCACAAACCTGCCAGTCCCTTGAAACGATGCTGAAAAGCAAGCGGTGGAGTCAAGACGACTCATGTTGCTTGATGCATTGGACTAGAGAAACGCCAGCTTTAGCTCTGCAAAATAAGGATGCGATGACTTAAAGGGATTACTTTTGTGGACTAAATTTATCTCTGTGCAATTCCCTTGTCTGTGGGCAATTCATCCAGACTTTAGCCTGCTACTTTTGTGATTAGTGCGTCCTTGCGTGTCATTGGCAGGGAGAAACCTCAAAGGGCCAGAAATATTACTAGTGAGGGAACGGGAGACAGAAAACACAAGGAAAAGCTGCTGAAAGCGGCGGTGCATGGGGAGTCCGTGCTCCCTTGCAGGGACACGCACTGGACCCAATGCCACCACGGGCAGGAAAGCTCCTGGGCACTGGCGGGCTGAGGACTTCTCTCCCATGGTGTCTTTCACAGGTGGTGTACTTCTCGGCCACCTACCCCTATTTCATGCTCTTCATCCTCTTCTTCCGGGGAGTCACGCTGCCGGGAGCCAAGGAGGGCATCCTCTTCTACCTCACGCCCGACTTCAGAAAGCTCTCCGACTCCGAGGTTCGTAGCCTAGTGCAGAAAGCTCTTACCTCCTGGTTGTCTCCACATTAGTCTTCCCTGGGCACTTCCCTTGAATATTTTAACGATAAAATGGAATATTTCCCCACTGAAGCAGTCATGACCCTCACAGACTGAGACAAAGCTGAAGGGCAGGCCCTTCATGGGTGGAAATCTGTGCAGCAGCTCTGCTGTACTTGAGCAGTGCTATTCATGGGGTGTGTGTTTGAGAAATTACCCCAACGAAGGAACCTGCCCTCCGGGCTGGGAATGCCTCATCTCACTGACTGTCCCAGGGCTGGTGATTCAATCTTGATCTGGCGGTCCCAGAGAAAGGACGGTGTGGTGTAGGGAGCTCAGAAGCCGCACAAGTGCAACAGTGAACAGAGCGGCAATTTTTGGAGGTGCTTAGATGAGGAGTGGTGGCCAGTAACGTTGCCTTAGTCAGCAGAAGGAGGTCAGGGACCCAGGAGGAGCACGGAGGCTTGCAAGGGCCAAGTTTTTCAGGCTACACAGACTCTGCCTTTTGTAGCAGCGATGCTCCTGTGGCTCCAAAGGTCACTTGTGCAACTGGACACCCATAATTTCCCAAGGAGTCCCAATGATCCCTCTTGCAGGAAACTCACTGAAACTGTACTGCCAGCTGCACTGGAAACAGGGCTCTCAAAATCAGAAGAGTTGTTTAAATACTATGCAATTAAGAAAAGAACAGTCTGTCCCCTTTTCATCTGCCTTCTAGGCTTTAAGCCCTCAAGGCACCGGGACCAGCTTTGCCAGCTGTCCTTTGCAGTTGTTTGCACAAGAAACTCCACATTGGAAAATCAAAGACACGTTAGTGAAGAGGAATGGAGGGGGTGAGCACGGGATGTGGGACTCCGAGGGGAGCAGCACCCCTCGGGGGGTGGTTGTGAGAAAGCAGGCGCGCGCGCATGCACGCGCACACACGCACACACACAAATTCAGATGATGCGCAAGTCATTTCTGACCTGCACCGGGGACTGAGGGACACGGTTCAGAAGATGGGATGCATGATGCTTCCTCCATCCTGGAAGCGGCTTCAAGCCACGGGTTTTGGAGAGCTGGGGATGTATGACTAGTGCTGGGCCAGGCTGCACTCTTGATGCACTTGCCACATAGGAAGGATCCAGAGCCCCTGCTGCTCCCCCGCCTCCTCCTCTTTCTCCTCCTCCTCTTCCTCCTCCTCCTCAGGGAGGCAATGCTCTCTAGCAGTCTCCCTCCTGACAGTGCAAGCAGGAGAGGCATATGCCACATGCCCTGACTCAGTGCCCTGTGTTAAAGGCTCCTGGCAGCCCCCTTCCCATGGGGTGAGGCACAGGGTCCTTGCTGACCCCACAGAGCTGCAGGACGCGTGGTGGCTCCAGGAGGCAGTGTGCTCTGGCCATGCTTGTGCAACACAAAGGCAGAGCACCACCACCCCCCAGGTGAAACAGGGTTGCACCAAACACCTCTGTTGCTCTCCTCTCCACCTGCACCACCATCTCGGAGGCCCACCTCGCCCTGGAGAGAGATGTTCTGAAAGGTGCAGAAAAAAGTCTGTTCTTCAGAGGTGTTCATCCCGGTTGGCAGTAGCACAGCTACACAGCTTTAAGGTGGCTGCTGTGACACTTCCAGCCGCTGGCCCAAACATTTCCTTGGAGCTTGGGTCAGCAGCCAGCATCGTGGGCACCCATGGCCCTAGTGACAGGGAGCTCACAGGTCCTACCACCCCAGTGGGCTGGGTGGCCAAGCCCATAGACGTACGGTCTCCATCCAGCCCCCTCACTAGCCCCGCACTGAGCTGCTGCAGGACAAACATCTGCAACATGGAGTCTCTCCTGCTGCACTCCTCTCCTGGCTCCTTCTCCACAGGTCTGGATGGACGCGGCTACGCAGATCTTCTTCTCTTACGGCCTGGGGCTGGGTTCCCTGATCGCTCTGGGGAGCTACAACACTTTCCACAACAACGTCTACAGGTCTGTTGGGTTTTTTCCAGCCTCCTGCGTGGTGGGGAGTGCTCACAGGTGAGGGAGGGGGTCACAGTGAGTCTGGGGTGCCTGATCTCTGACATCTCCTCGCTGCCTAGGGGACTCCGTGATCATCACAGCAGGGCTCCCCACCTGCAGGACACTTAACTCATCCCCCACGCTACCTCTCCACGGCACAGGAACTGCTCACGACAGGGCTTGGGCTTTTGTTTACCCCACCCTTCACTCCTGGTCTCATGGTAGAGACCTGCAGGTGGCTTCTTTTCTTTCTTTCTCCCTTCCAGAGACTCCATTATTGTCTGCTGTATAAACTCCACCACAAGCATATTTGCCGGGTTTGTTATTTTCTCTATTGTTGGCTTCATGTCGCACATCACGAAGAAGTCGATCTCAGAGCTGGCCTCCTCAGGTAAGAAAAACACAGGGTCAACTGCACCAGCAACCTTTGAGAGCAATTTGTCAGGTATCATGGGATGCCCCCAGGCCTTTCCTGACCAGGACCCAAGTGTGCAACCCTTTTTGCACACCCTCCTACCAAGATGGGTCTCACCCACTTGTGGCTGGTCTTCATCGCAGTCTGGCTTCAAGGGGCATCTCCTCCTGCTTTTATTGTTCACCTTCTTTTAATGCTGAAGTTTCATGTGCTTTTGCTGCAGTGAAATATTTAGGACATTTGCTTTCTGAAGCCTGCCTATGAAGAATAGGTACTGCCAATATTTTCAGTAGATGTGCTCAAAATTTGGAGTCCCTTTTCCATGCGAAATTTTGAAATTGTAATCTCAGAATAATTTTTTAACCAAGTTGGGACTGTGCCTTTTTGACATATTTTGAAATTGCTGTCTTCCCAGAAAAAGCTTTTATCTCAAGGAACAGCATTTTGTGATGGGAAAAAAATAAAAGAAAAAGACATCAAGAAAGTTATAACCAGCTCTGAATATCAGTTTATTTCTCTAGCAAAGTGCTGCAGCTCCATTTGGTAGCAGTAATTTAATGACTGTCTTGCTTGCAGGAAGAGAAAAGGCAAAGCCTTGCCAGTCATTCCTGCCTCACCATCCTACCCCTCTGCACCCCACCGGATTGGTGTGTCATGGGCAAAGGCTCAGGTGTTTCTAGCTCCTATATTAAATACCTGAAATTCTTGGCTGTGATCGTTGTCTCTCTGTTCAGCTGTGGCCCTTAGCTCAGACTTCCTGTCAAATGCTTTATAAACATGGGCTCATCTCTCTTTTCATTACCACAGGCCCTGGACTGGCTTTCCTCGCCTACCCGCAGGTTGTCACACAGCTGCCCCTGTCCCCGCTCTGGTCGATCCTCTTCTTCTCCATGCTGATGATGTTGGGTCTGGATAGTCAGGTGAGACGACCCAGGGACAACGTGGGGTAAGACATGAAGATATCTTCAGATACGGTGTTGGTGTCCCCTTCTGCACCTTGGGGCAGTGCTGAGCAGGGTCTTTTCTTACTCTTCATGGTGAGACGTGGCTGCATGAAACAAAAGCTTCTGTGTGGTCATCGCCTCTGCACACTTCCCTAATGTAGACATATACTGGTGTCTGACCACTACCCAATGCCCAGCAGAACCAGTCAGCCGTATAAGAGACAATCACCACTTCCCTGTAGGAGGAGAGGACCTTTGGAAAGCTTTTCTCTGTTCAGATCAACTTTTGGCCCTGGTGAAGTGCAGGTGCTGCTGCATGGGCGCAGCATGTCCCCATCTTGCTGGGTGACCCTGGCAGCTGAGCTCACAGGGTTTAAGTAGAGCTAGCAGGAAATTATCCCTGCCAAAATGCTTTGGGGCAAGGGAAAAAGGAAAATTATTTCTTTCAAGTAATAACTGCTTTGTTTTCATAAAACATGATTACCCCACACCCAAAATCGGTACGTGAAATAAGGGAAATCCGTACTAACTGCTTCATTCCATGCCTTCATGATAATAATTTGTGGTCATAGAATCACAGAATGGTAGGGGTTGGAAGGGACCTCTGGAGATCACCTAACCCAACTCCCCTGCCAGAGCAGGGTCACCTAGAGCAGGTTGCACAGGAACGTGTCCAGGCGGGTTTTGAAAGTATCCAGAGACGGAGACTCCACCACCTCTCTGGGCAGCCTGTTCCAGTGCTCTGCCACCCTCAAAGGAAAGAAGTTCCTCCTCATGTTTAGGTGGAACTTCCTATGTTGAAGTTGGTGCCTGTTATCTCTCGTCCTGTCACTGGGCACCACTGAAAAGAACCTGGCCCCATCCTCCTGACACCCACCCTTTAAGTATTTATAAGCGTTGATAAGATCCCCCCTCAGTCATCTTTTTTCCAGACTGAAAAGACAAAAGTCCCTCAGCCTTTCTTCATAAGAGAGATGTTCCAGTCCCCTAATCATCTTGGTAGCCCTTTGCTGTACCATCTCCAGCAGTTCCCCATCCTTCTTGAACCAGGGAGCCCCAAACTGGACACAGTACTCCAGATGTGGCCTCACCAGGGCAGAGTAGAGGGGGAGGATGACCTCCCCTCAAGTCATTGCAGCTCTCTGTGTATTTTGTGAGAAGCTCAGTTTGGATGCTTTGTATTTCTTTACGGTGTCACCTTGACCAAACTGTGTTTCCTGTGAGGCAAGAAAATGTTGTTACTTTGGCTTACTTTCACAGGTTAGGGTAGAAAGCCTCCATCTTCTCTACTCCCAGGAGCTGTGAGGAGCATCTCTGCATGAGGTACCAGTCTCCAGCCGGACCCAGTGCTCTGGCGCAGCATCCACAGCTTGCGCTGAGAAAAGCAGTGATGCGGCATTTGAATTAGGGCTGTGAGGATGGTGGTTTGATGCAGTGTTTTGGCGTTGTTCTTGATAACAAAAGCGGCCCCGGGCAGAGCTGAAGGAGCCTGGCCTGGTTCGTGGGTGAGCAGAGGTAGATCCTGGCAGAAGGAAGGAACCATGCCTTGGGAAAGGTTGGCACTTGGGTACCTTGTCTGCTTTGCCTTCAGATAATTCTTACAAGATATTTGAGGGGGAAGCAGCTGGATGTAGAAAAAGGTCTCTACCCTGCCCCCCGCAGAGCCCTCACAAAACAAAAGGAATCACGGTCTCTGTGTTTTTACAAGTGGCGATACCTTTTTTTGTGATAATTTATCATAAAAGCAGCTACCCAGTGAAGCAGTGAATTGCAGCGTGCCTCCCTTTGGAGGGCATCAAAATCAAAAGCTCCTTCAAAGGCCTGTGCTCGGTCTGTCACATCCTCCCCTGTGCCCGTGTGCTCTTTCCTTGCAGTGCAAACCACCGGTACAAAATGGATGCTCTTTTGGATTACAGGTAGCGTTCATAAACCCAAGTTTAGTTCGTCATCAGACTCAGGCCTATTCTTGAAATGTCACACCTGGTTTCCGGGAAAATCTAATCAACCAAATCTGGTTTTCAGTTATGGCACACTCCCATAAACACATCATAAAGTTCACGTCTGCTTTACCACAGAGGTTATTTGGCAAATAATTTCAAATAACGACTAAATGTTGCAAAAGAAGCTACATTTACAGAAAAAAAAATTACTCTCCATGGATTATTCACTCAGCACTGGTAAATAGTTCGATACATGACAATAAGCCCTCTAAGCACTGTATGGAATTTATTTGATGCATTTGTTTCTCAAAAAAACCCCCAACATTTTAAATTCTCCAAGTCCCTTCTGACAGCTAGTCTCGGAGGGCAGGCAGTCCGTGGGGGGCTATCATTGCCTGGAGGAGGAGGAGGAAGGCGGGGGGAGCGAAGCATCAGAAGGAAAACAAGCTTTTAAAAAAAGCACAGATAAATACATGGGAAGAAGCTTTGTGTCTGCATGCTGGAGCTCTGATTCAATCAAAAACATAATTAACAGCATGGCAGCTTATGCGTATAAGACAAATCACACAGGCTGCAACAACTGCTGCAATTGTGTTTACGTTTTGAAGTGTCCAGTTAAAAAAAACAAACAAAAAAAAAAGCAAACCCCAAGAGATGGTTTTGCTATGTGCTGACTAAATACCATTTGTGGTATTTGCAGACGGGGAGCACCCATTTTTCATTTGGTCATTCATGGCTGGGCCACCAGGCGTTTCTTGCACCCTGCGCCCCCGGGGCTGCTGTGCTGGGGCTGCCCCTTGTCACCAGCTGGGCACAGGGCTGTAGCACAGCGGAGACGCTGGGGGAGCCCGGCTAGCGAAGGCAGGTAGGGCTGAGATCTGCGTTTTCAGTGCAGCAACCAGCCCCAACGATGGTGGGAGTGGGTCCACCCATGTCCTTTAGCTTCGACAGCGAGTCTTCTGCAGAGGCAGCACAGCTACCTCTGCCTCTTTCTGCCAGGGTGCTCGTCTCGTCTGCAGTTACTTGAAGGGGATGGATGACCTATATTGATAGACACGCGTCTCCCTCCTGTGCCCCCACTCACCGCTCGTGTGCCTTAATGTTCACTCTGCCTCCCATCCATCTGGGCTTTAGCTCTCTTGCGTCTAGACCCTCTTGCATAATATGCTAATGCTTTCTTTTAACCTACCAGTTTCCAGGTCAGGCGTTTTCTCCCCAGGCGAGCTCGCAAGCCTTATGACTGCAAGCCTGCGTCTGTCCCATGTGAGGCCGCCTCTCACAGGTTATTCATGAGGAATTCCAGCTGCCAGCAGCGAGACCCACTCTCCTGGCTCGCTGCTGCACATCTGGCGGCTGTGGCCGATCGCCCCGTGGGCCTGTGGGTCCCAGTCAGGGTGCTCTGCGTGGCTGAGGAGGGGATACCAAGCCCCTGACACTGGGAGAGGATGGAAGACAGACTTCCATTCAATATAGGTGCCACCTATGTTGACTACCAAGCCCAGATTATCGGGTCAATCAGCTTGTATAATGATTAAGCCCCTGAAAGGGAAAAAAAAGCAAAGGAGAAAAGTGAATGGAAACAAAATCTGTAGGAGAGAAGCAATGTCATGGGGCGAGGCATGAGGAAGAGCAGAATATGTGCTAAAATTTATGGCTGGAGATGGTGACAAAAATGAAACTTTTTGGAAAGCTGACTTAAGTGTATGTGTGTATGTGTGTGCGCATGTGTCTGTGTCCACCCGCACGCAGAAGTGCGCGCACAGGGCAAGGCTGAGACCAGGAGGCACGACAGCGACCCGGATCCTCATCACTCGTGAAATCAGCACGCTTTCATTCAGGTGCCTACTTATGTCGTGCGAGCATCTAAGGTTGGGTATGCAGGCTGGCAAATGTGGCCCCCAGGCCAGCCAGGGAGCCACCGCCCCCAGGGCTGGAAAGGTGAGCCTCCTCCATGCTGCATCACCTCTGAAGCCTGAGGCGGGCATGAGGCAATTTTCAGTAAATGGTAGGAAGGCCACTGCCTGGTTTATGGCTAGAAAAAGCAGCGTACCACCACTTGGTTCCCCACCTCATCCATTACACACCAGCTTAATTTTGATGGGAGGCGAAGAGGTTTCAACTCGCTTGGTAGCACTGTTGCCCATCACCCAAAAGTCTTTCCCTCTGTGCTTTTCCTGACTTTGATCCCTCTTTCTGCACCAAAGGGCTGTCAGTTTTACTCCCTTTCGTTAACTGAAGAATCTTTTTCTTCATTTCTTCTCCGCTGGACACGCCTCACATCCACCCTCTGCCCCTGACCACCTCTGCCTCCCCTCCAAACCCTTTTCCCTCTCTGTCTTGCCTGGTGCCAGGCCTCCTGGCCCTGCCCATGTCTCAGGCAGCGCCTGGCCACGCATCCGCATGGAAGGAATAGCTTTCGACAGTGGGTTTTTTTTGTCACGCCGGCTCTTCGCTCTGCGGTGCCAGCTCAGTCCTGACTCTTCCAGACAACGGGCAGGGTGGGATGGGGTGAAGAGCTCGCTGTCAATGAGTATAAAGGCAGCTTAATCCACGCCCAAATGGCAAAAGATGCTTTAATAGCACTTGTGTCCAACATAAAAGGCTTAGCTCGTTAAAAATCTGAGTTGAAGCAGTTGAGCTTTGATGCTCAGGGAATACCAGCTTTCCACACTGCATTGGGCGGATATAAAACCCTGGGCAGAAACATCACCCTTTGCCTTGCTCCGTCCCATTTGGAAGCGAACCCCAGCAGCCAGCGGTGTCCAAGCTCTTCCACTGTCCCTGCCCATCTATAGGCAAGGCTCACACTCCCTTGCTTTTCTTCCATACATCTTTCCAGCCCTCTGGTGCTCTTTTTAGTCTATATATCTCTACCTCTACCTCTTCTCTAGGGTTTTTTTTAATTCTTGTGTCCCTATTCAAAGCTGAATCTGAAAATGCCAGCACTTTCTAGAGCACTCTCCCAGGGACAGGGAGGTCCCTGACATCCAAGAGCAATGAAACCTCTTTCATTTTCATTGCACTGGCTTGTACATTTACTGAGGGTGACCAGGGAAACAAGGAGCTTGCTGCCCTCATAAACTTCCCAGTATTTTTGCTAGAGGCGCGATGTGCTCTCTGAGAGCTCTATGTTACCAGTGGTCTCCACGAGTGAGATATAAAAGTGAATCTCACAATTTAACAAGAAATAGGAGGGAAGGATGCACTTCGCATATATACAGCCCAACTGTCCTCATGCCATAGGGCAGAACTAGGAGGAAAGCTGATATGAAGGTAGCACTCATGGGGACGTCTTTATTTGTTATGGTGCAGACAGCATTAATATACTGTGCCTGGTATAGCACTGTACAAGCCAGCCAGGTGTTTTCAGCTCTAGAAAGACCATGTGCTGTGAGGATGGGCTTTTACTGTACTGCATGCACTTAATGCAGTGTGCTTGAAAAACGTGAAATAAAGTGAAGGACTGGCTAGTCAGAGATGTTGTTATTATGCACGTGCATGTAAGACTGGGCAGTGGGTAATGCAGCTCCTTACGGAGTATTTTACATCACTGAGCAGCACAAGCGCTGCTGCAATAGGCTGGGAGGAGCACACACGGGAAAGGAAGAGCAAGCAAGGTCCTACACGTGTCCTAGCAGCAGACAGATGCATTGCTGGGACAGAGAGAGCCTGGTGGCATGCAAGAGCAAGGCAGTGGGGCAGTGGTGGGAAGGCTCTAGAGAGTTCGGGGGAAGGAAGAGGAGGTTTTCCACAGGAGGCAGAAAGTGGAGATTTATCTCAGCTAAGATTTTAGGTATTTAACCCTGGTGCTTTTAGCTCCCTCTGTATTCATGGAGGAGGAAGAGAGGCATTTTTCAGAAGATGGTTTGGACCAATTTTGTGCAGGGGTGCCTCCTTTTCTAGTGTCTGAAGAGAGCACGTAAAGCAATGAGGCTCTCAATATTGGAGTTAAATGTAGGAGGTGATGATGTCTGGCTAAGATACTTATATATGCCTTTGGTGTATACATTTTCCTGTAGTTCTGCACTGTGGAAGGGTTCATTACAGCCCTGATGGATGAGTACCCTTACCTCCTGAGAGCCAGGAAGAAGGTCTTCATCGCAGTAGTCTGCTTCATCTCTTATCTCATTGGATTCTCCAACATCACCCAGGTACAGATAGCCTTGCTTGTAGCTCCATTCATGGCACCTTTCTAGTCACTTTGGCGTAGCACAACAGCACCAAAAGCTTTGGGAGAAGTGACAGCACTCCTAGAAGCCATCCTAATGCTGGATAAATGGGCTTGCTCATCACTGCTACATCGCAAGTGACCTAGGATGCTTCCATAATTTTTACCACCATCCTGTTGTCAGTCTGGCTTGGTTTTTTGCTATCTGCAATAACGGCCGAAGCCAACAGAGCCCAAGCTGAGGGAACACTTGGTGCAAAGGGTTAAGATAACATAAAGAAGACCAGTCTGTTGGGGTCCTGAACCTCTGGGGCTGAAGCCAAGGTTCACGTGTGTGGAGGTTAGGGCTGAGTGGTCTGAAGACCACTTGTGGAACACTGTAGGTTCATTAGGAGGCAAGGCAGCAAAACTCCCAGGAGGGGCAGAGCTTACTAAATTAAGTGACTCCATCTAAAACAGAGAAAAGTAAGAAATCCTATTGAATCTCTGGTCTTCTCGTCATCCTTGGCCATGCCTAAACAGGCTGGCTAATTGTCTGCAAGAGCACATCAGTTTTGCTGCTGGGAACAAGACTCTGGTGGAAAGAATTGCAACGCTGGCTCTACTGTCCAAGGAAATTAACATTAAAGCCAGCAGACGCAGATAGTAGTGATCCAAGCAGCCGGCTGATATTGTCGACCATAATCTATAACTAAACTCCTTGACCCTGGTTTTGTCTCCTCAGGGTGGGATTTATGTCTTCAAGCTGTTTGACTATTACTCAGCCAGTGGCATGTGTCTTCTCTTTCTTGTCTTCTTTGAGACCATCTCAATTTCTTGGTGTTATGGTAAGCACAAAAGACCGTGTTCCTTTGTTTTCTCCATGTGCACAGTGAGTTAATTCAGAAGCTTCCCACAGTGAAGCCAATGAAAATTTTGCACCTCAAAATAGCTTTGGCTGCTAACTCCAGAAAATCAGGAGTGGAAGGCTGTCATCTCACTTCTCCAGGCCACCACAAAGGCCTCTGCGCAAACTGGCAGATGCCTAGGGTCCTGCCCTCTGGTCCTTCAAGAGGACACCAGGAACATGGAAGCTGCTCGCACAAATTTTTGTGTCCCCTACCCCATCCCCTCCAGGTAATGCTTCTCATGTCACAGCACTGTCACCCTCTTGCTGTGGCTGGCCTGTGCTGTGTCATGCGAAGAGGTGATGACTATGGTGCTGAGATGGGATTGTTTCTTTCAACGCTCATTCTTCTTGTAGGTGTGAACAGATTTTACAGGAACATTGAAGAAATGATTGGCTACAAACCTTGCATCTGGTGGAAGATCTGCTGGGCCTTCTTCACTCCTCTTGTCTGCCTGGTAAGAACAGAGGCATCTTATCTACAGGAGTAGATTCAGAAGGACCTCTTAGTTTGGATGAACTGTAGGGGAAACACTGTGTTCTCAACCCAGTATAGGTCTGGTACAAGGTGGTTCTAGGCAGACCTGAGATGGGTAAAGTAATACTGGAGCCTCTTTCACTCTGCCTGCTGCAAATCACCCATAAGAAAAGCTCTAGATGGTTGTTTTAATTGAAATTATGCCATCAGTTCTTCATTCTACTTCCTGAGATGCCAAAAGATAAGCAAATAATTTACTGTTTTAAAAAGCTATTATTGGTTCTGGTGAAGACTCTCAGCTACTCCAGCTTCAGCCTCAGCCCCTGATAGGCTTGTCAGAGCAAAAGACATCAGCAAATGTAGGATAGCTGACTGCAAAGCAATTTAGTTTTTGCTGGTTCCTGCACTTCCAGCAGACGTACAGAGAATGGCGTGAAAAGGCCAATGATAGGAAGATGAAGACTCCTGAGACCGGGTGTGAGGGTGCTGTTAACTTGCCTAGGCGCTGGTGTGGGGACACTGATTGTCCAAATATTCTGGTGAAGAAGGAAATCAGGGGTATTCCAGTTCCAGCTTTTTACATAGGATAATCAGGGGAGAAACGATATAAAATTACCAGCTGGTCGGCGGTGAGCATCTAGACTAGTTTAAGGAGCTCTTAGGTTGCTGTAAGACTCTTGGGAACTAAGAGGATAGTGGAGGAAAGAATGGATGGATGGACCCTGATTTTGCTTGCCTTCACCTGCGATGGCTGGTGCTCTTTTCCCAGGGCGTGTTCTTCTTCAGCGTGGTAGAAATGACCCCTCTGACACTGGGAAAATACGTCTATCCTGCGTGGGGACAAGGCATCGGTTGGCTTATGGCTCTGTCCTCCATGGTACTGATTCCAGGATACATGCTGTACTGTTTTTTCACCTCAACGGGGACTTTCCGGCAGGTATGAACGTCTTCATCACTTCTCTTATGCTATCTGCTTAGTGTAAGCCCCCCACTGAACTAAGCCTAAGAAGAACCAAGCAGACTCTGCTGTGACAAAATTGTCAGAATGCTTCAGGCTGGTGCTGCGGGAGCTCTGCTCCCTCCAGCAGGTCTCAAATCAGCCCCAGCACACAGGATAGTCTCTGGCGACTTAGGCTTGCTGGAGAGGACTTACTGGCACAACCAGGCACTAATATGTCTAAATGGCTGGGAGTACTGCTGGGCAGCACATGGCTGGCTGCATCTGGCCAACTGGGTAGACCTCCAGGTAGTTTCCCCTAAGGTCAGTCTGTGGTCCCTCATTGAGCTTTGTGTTGCCACCATCACAAAAAAGGAGTCCTCTTTCCCTGGATATCTCTTTGGTGCAGGCGACTGGAGCCCTGGAAGAGACTGGAAGGAAATCTTCGAGGTTTCTTAACCCAGAGAAATCCCAATTCCCAGCAGTCCTTGGCTATGAGCGTGGTTACTTGACATGTCTCAGCAGAGAGATCAGCATCCTCCAAGCATGAAGCTTGAAATATCTCAGGGTTAGGATCTGCTAGTGACAAATGTGCACAGCAGTAGTCTGTCATGTGCTTGGTAAAGGGCACTCAGTGAACGAGGGGTGAAGAAGCAACGCAGACTTTTATTGAGGACCCAGAACACCAACAACTCTCATCTTGTTTAAAACGTTTTTAAACATAATTTGAGCAGGGTTTTATGTAGCAGTGAATCATGAGTCTCTGTATGTCATACCTAGTAATTACTGTTAAGATTTTATTTACAGTGTTGACGTTCAGTCTTGAGAGCACTGTGCACAAAGTCCCTGGCTCGATGCTGTCTGCTGCGAGCTACAGGTGTAAGAAGTCACCGCTGGGGTGCTGATTTATGGCTTTCCCAGCTCAGCTGCCACAGCCGCCAGACGCCATTTAAATCCCACGAGTTTTCTTCATGGATACTGTATTTTGAATAATGTTTAATTCAGAAATGTTTTGGCTGGAATTGCTGGACTGAGGTCAGCTTCAGGCTCTCTGCCTCTGAGGTCAAGTTGCAGGTGGCTTTGACTTTCCTTCCTCCCTGCTCTCCATTTGGATGGGCTCTGGTGGGGGAACTGGGCAGGTCTGGTGTCTCAGATCTGCTTGCAGTTTCTGGTCTCCCATCTGAGGCCAAGTTTAGGTTCTTGCCTTTTTGTGTTGAAGGCCAGCAGCAGTTCCGATAGTAGGTCCGTTCTCAGCTGTTTCGAGGGCTCCTTATCCCCTCATAATATGATCTGGAAAAGAGGGAAAAGGGAAGACTGCAAATACAGATATGGGTTCAACCCTTTGCTTGGGCTCAATCCTGTTTCCAGTAGGGATGGTGAGAGCATCTCCTGGCATCCAGGGGCAGCTCATGAGCGTGTTTCCCCCCATCCCCTCAGCGCCTCCTGCAAACCAGCAGTACCAGTCAGCAGCTGGCGTGCACCCTCTCTGTCCCGCTCTCCCTCTAACAGCACCCACATACATCAGGAGACCCAGACCTCCTCCCCAGTGTTCATAGACCCAGGAGTGAGCAGCAGATGGCAGCAGGAAGAAAGCAGGCTTCTCTCTGTGTGTGTGTTGGTGTCAGAGAGACAGAGCGAATTTTTGGCCTCTTATATGCACAGATCCTGGATTAGTTTGTAATAGAGCTGGAGCTGGAGGGAAATTAGATGCCAATGCTGAATAAAGTGGTTTTGACAGACAGGAAAGATTACAAGTCATTTAGATCCTACCGAGCATGAATGGCGGGGGCGGGGGGGGGAAGACCATGAATGGCAGAAGCAGCTCAGTGAACATTTCAGGGACTTCATCCAGTAGCAGCTACTTCAGCGGTATTGGAGAGCAGGAGCTTGTTTCCCTTTGCTGGAAAGAGATTCTTCCTGACTTAGCCATGTCTATTCAGGTCAGGCTCGATCCTCCTCTGCCTTCTCTTCTGCAACTTGCAGCATTAGCCCCTCCCTGAGAGGGAAAATGATTCATTCTTCTTCATCACTCCCGATGCTCGGTCCACACGCCTCCAGTAATGACTTGCCCCGCCATATTTTCCTGGGTTCTTGCTTCATTTTACTTGGCTCTGCAATTTTCATTTGATCAGCTCAGGGTGACAGGAACTGCTGCTGGTGCAGGGGTTTGTGCAGGCGGACCGCTCTCATCTGCATCAGCGGCACAGACCGTAGCCTTGTCAGCCTGCTGCAGCTAGTTAGCGATGCTTTGTAATCAACCCCAGCTGAAAAATTACGGAAAGTGGGAAAACGGGTCTGCCCTGAAGCCTGTGACATTGCAGGTCTCGGTCTTACTTGCAGCTGGTATTGCCTGGTAACAGTTAGCCTGTGTTATAAGGGTATTTCAGATAAGAGGAGGAGCTGCTGTGCTTTGCAAAGCAAAGCAAAGGTGACTTGCAGAGGCCTGTGGTGGATTGCTGAACGGTGCTGGAGGAGTAACTCCTGCCGCATGCACTGTCCCCTTCCCTGTAACTAGGGCCACCTCTGAGGCTTGGGGTGAGGGGTCCCAACCCTCAGCCGCTGCCATGCTCCAGCTGTCCCACCGCTGTTGCCCCCGGTCCCTCGGCTGACACGCTCTCTCCCTTCATTCCCGGGCAGCGTTTGCAGCAGATGACAGAGCCCAAGCCAGAGGTTCACGCTCAGAACAATGGCCTCCAGTCGAAGATGTCCTTGAACGGGAGGGTCTTGGATGCCCCCGTCTAGGAGGAGAGCCCGGACCTCCTCGCCCTGCCCCGTAGCTGCTCGTGCCATATTGTCCCTCGAGATCCTCTGGCACAGCTCGCTGTCCCCGGCTCCGTGGTGGCTTTCGCTTGTCGAAGAGAGGACCTGGCGGAGGAACACTCTCACATCTCTTCCTCCCGTCCTGGCTTACGAAGGCCCTGCACGAGCTGCCACCAGGGCGTTGTGTGGTGACTGTCTTCATCCTGCAACATCCTGGTCCAGGCTCTCAGGGAGGAGCGGCCGGTGCCCACGTCTTCCTTCTCCTGACAAGTGGTGATGTTTCTAGAGAGCTTAGACTGATCGCTGACCACTTCTCTGTTCTTCTTCTTGCCTTGCCACATGAACCTCTGCAGGGCATCCCATAGCACACAGCTGTGCTGTCACCCCGGAGAGCCAGCTGACGCCAGGTTCAATCCCAGATTGTTGTTGACTGATCTAGCATAATCCAACACTAGCAAATGTATAACTGGAGGGGATGTGGCAGAACAAGGGATTCCAGTGAGGAGTCAAGCACGCTGGTAGCTGTAGGACATCACCCCAAAATTGGAAAAGGGCATCAGGACAGTGTGTGCTGCTCAAGGATGTCGTGTTTCAGCCCTGCGCAGTCTCCAGCCATTATCACTGCATCCATCGGGGCTGTCACTGTGAGGCAGAGCCTAGCAGAGTAGGGAACCTTTTCTTCTGGAGCGTCCTGCCCTCTCCAGCTGTGTGCAGTAGCCACTCCCTGACTCTAAAATGCACTTAAGAGGGTAAGCGGAGGGCTTTTTGCTGGAGGCTGTCCCAGTCTCCTACACTGACCGTGCTCTGCTGCAGTCAGCTTTGTGCAGAGGCAAGAGGTCTCCCGTGTGAGGGGGAGACTTTCCAGGACTGTGCAAATCTCCCCCCAAGCTGGAACAGGGTAGTTCCTGCCAAACACCCTCCCTGGCTGCGTCCCTGGGTGGGAAGCAGTAAGATGCAGCATCGTGACCACGGGTGGTTTAGCTTATACCTTTTTCGGGAAGTGGCAACACCTAAATCCCAGACGGTGGAAGACAGGATCTCCTGAGGGAGCTGGTAGAACATAGCCACCACGCTTAAACCCACCCCTGTGAACCAGTGCTGATTTCCCTTGGGAAGTGCCTGTACGTCCAGATGCTGGCCCTGGCACATCCCAACTCCCAGCACACACACGGCAGGGGGCCGCGAGCTGTTGTAGAAGATGCCGGAGAAGGCTGGGAAGTGTCTCAGAGCAGTCCTAAAGCAGCAGCACATTTCTTGGTTAGAAAGCCTTGAGAAAGGAGGTGGCTCATCATAGCACCATGTGCAGGTGTAACAGTGATGCTCCCGTTTGTGACAGCCTCCCAGTGACCCCACAAGGAGACACCTGTGTACTCAGAGCATTTGATGAGCACCCGTCGTACGTGTGCACACATGGCGTGGCTCAGTGCAAATTAATCTCTCCCCTCCTGTGACACCCTGACAGCATCGCCACGTCTGCTCGCACCCACAGGTTCAGCTCAGGATCAATAAATTCACACAGGAGTGTCCAAGAAAAGGTATGTCCCAGTCACGCTTCCTACCAAAGGGTCTGGTCTTGTAGGTGACATGCTGAAGCTCCCCGGGGGTCCCACCACAGGCGCCAGCTGAGTGATGAGCCTTCGCGCAATTGCCTTGCACTCCCACAGGAGCTGTAAAATCACAGAGTCACAGAATGGTAGGGCTTGGAAGGGTCCTCTGTAGATCATCTAGTCCAACCTCCCTGCCAAAGCGGGTTCACCTGGAGCAGATTGCACAGGAACGCAACCAGGCAGGTTTTGAATGTCTCAAAATGATGCAGGTTGGCCCCGTGCTGCCTGTCCCTGGGACCAGCCGGTGCACGGGGCCAACCTGCTCTTCTGCTGGCCTTCCAGCCCAAGGATCAGCAATGTAAAGAGGAAAGAAGTTGTGTGGTTAAGGCTGAAGAGCCTTTGGGGTTGGGTCCCCTGCCAACTCACCAACGCATCTCAATTAAAGTTGCTTTAGATGTGTAACCAGTTTGTGTTTGTACACGTGGCACATCCTGTGTCCTGGCTTTTGGGGGTCATGGCTGCCGGGCCTTGAGTGCACGTTTGGAAGTCCCCAACACCACGAGCCGAGATCGCGCCCTGTCCCGCATCTAATCGTTAGGGTGTTTGCGTCAAAAAAATTGCAGCTGTTAAATAGACATGAGGAAATGCTGAATTTACAGGCTTGATTGGTTGTAAAGCTGAAAGCCAAACACTGAAAGCTGCAATCATAGTTCATCGCAATTAATCTCAGCTCGTCACAGACATGTCATCTTCCCTTGTCCCATAACTACCAGCACTAGTATAGCTGAAATTTTCTATTCCACTTTCACCTATTTTTATAAACTGAGGGATAAAGGAAACCACTCTTTATATACATGTATGTCCTTTGAGAGGGACATCTGTGTTGAAAACAGATGTTAACCTCTGATCTTTTCAGTAATGACCTTTACTAGAAACCTACTTTTGCCTGTACATCCAGGTAACATAATACCCCTTCCCCGCCTTAAATACAGACTGAGAGTTGCTCAGGCAGGTATGGGCAAAGGAGTCAATTCTTGAGTGAGGCCTTAAAACCGTGGAAGACCCCAATTTTTCCAACTTCATTGGGGCAGCTCAGGTCTGAGGTAGAACAAATCAGTGTCAGTTGTTATTTTTGAAACTCTTGGCCAAAGAGCTTGGTTGCCAGGAGAGCTGTTCAAAGGGTTGTACCGTCCAGGTTGTTCCTCCAGGGGAATGGAGAAGGAAGGGCCCAGACAACAAAGTCCCTTCCCTGGTGTCTCAGGAAATCCCTAAATCTCCACTTCCTTTTTGCTGGGATTTTAGTCCCAGAATCTCTGTGACTTGTGGCCTTGCGTGTGGCAGGTGCACTCCAGGTGTAGCAGCAGGGGCTACCCCCACATACGGGCTGCTCATAATAACAGTATTTGATGATATTTAAAGATTTGCTCAGTTTTCTGTCTGTGACCTTCTCCTTTCTTCTCCCACCTGCCCTGCTCCTTTTCATTCTCTTGCCTCACTTCTTCCCCACTTCCCCCGTCCAGTGGAAATTATCTGCCTCATCTTGCTTCTACCTACCTTTTTCGCTTCTACTGCTGTCAATTTACAGCTCTCCCTCCTTTATTTTCTCCTTTCTATTCTTTCCTCATTTCTAACTCTCTCTACTATTACCAGCCTCACTTCCCTGCTTCTCTCATGTGCTCTCCCGCCAGCCGTATTCCTTATTCCTGCGTGCCTGTGGCTCAAACTCTCGCTGTGTGCGTGCTCAACCCTTCTGCCTGCGGAAAGCTGGAGCTCAGGACCCCATGGAGGAGCTCAGATTTTTGCAGGATCCGGTCCCTCAGAACCAATTTCCATCCCAATATCAAAACTGGAATGAAGTTCCAGCTATTTTCTCTTCGTCTTTGCACCAGAAAGTGCTGTGCCAAGCAATGCTATCTCTGGGTATTACTCGAAGAGATATTTCAACCCATATTGCACCAGTCTCTGCAGAGCTGTGCCTGTTCTGAAAGATTTTGTGGCCTTTCCTGTTTTTGCACTGTTTTATTTCCACCATGAATGCTTGGATCTGTGAAGTCTGGCATTCCTAGCCTTGCAGGGAGGAATTTGCCCTCAGTCAAGCTCTGTCTGATTGACTGATCCTCTTCTCCAGCATTTCAAACTCTTCCCATCCTTAGTGCTAGAAGAGCCTTCCCACCTCCATCGCACGCAGGTTTCCTGTCTAGGGAGATGGCAGGGATGGGATCGGCCCCTTGAGCTCATCCCATGCCTCAGAAATGCCACTATGGGCAGGTCCATCGAAGCAGCCATATCTGCGCGTTGACTTTTTGATGTCAGGCTTCGGGTACCAGCTGAAAGGCACGTGCCGTGCTCGGTGCCAGCGATTCCTCTGTAAGAACCGCTTTTGTGCCGTTCCCACGGTGCGTCACTTCTGCTGACCACTGCTCTGCTCCTCATTCCTTCTGGCCCACCCGGTAGAGGGGACACGTGCATGGCCAGGGGGTGGGATGCTCCCCTCTCCCCCATGCTGCTGTTCAGAAGGGCATCCCGCTCCTCTGTGCTCACCTGCCTTGCTCCTGCTTTTTCTCTGCCCCTTTGCCCCTCACCCCCAGCACCTGCCGGCCTCTCCCTCCCACCACGGGCAGCCGCGCAAAATAATCCCCCGTGAAACCTCTTAATTCTAAGGAGCTATTTAGGGAGCTGTGCTCAAATCCCTCCGAAATCCTCTTTTTCCTGAGGGCTGTGAAAAATAAAATAAATGCCATTGCCCCCACCCTCTGCCGCAGCAGTGGGGGCTGGGGGAGGTGCGATGGGAAAGGCAGGATTGCTTTGCTGCTGCTCACCAGCCGCTCCCCCTGGAGATGTGGGTGCGACCTTCTGCCCCTGGAGAGGGGAGCTCTTCCTGCTGCCGCTCTCCCAGATGTTCTCCAACAGCTGGCAGCTGGTTGTAAAGCACGTGTGGAACGTCCGCAACACGATACTGATGCCGTGTGGCGCTGTAAGGCTTCGGCTAGCCGACCGCCGCGTAGCTTGTAGTCTCTCCACACCTCTATTAAACGATGTGTTGGGCGCAGTTGTGCTGTGCGTCGGGGGGTGCCCTTAAAGCTGGCATCATTGTGGACGAGCAACTTGTCCTTATCCCTCTCCTGTCCCGGGGGGAATTCTCTCTGGGACCCTGGTTGCATTTGGTGGTGATGGCCAAATGGGGAGGGGGGGGGTCTACGCCACTAAGGGGCACGGCCGCTGTGGTTTTGCTTGTATTGAGGGCAGTGGCCCCATGGGCTACCAGCCCACCCATGGCGACAGAGCTCGCACCAAGTGCACTGCCTGCTTTCCTCAGGAGCTGAGTGCATGAAGCACGGCGCTCAGCGTTGGATGCCAATACTGGCACTGGAGGCCAGGTGGTGTGTCCATACGGCATGTTTGTCCTCTCCTGATATCTGATCCTGCCTCTGTACAGTTCCAGCTATTGATCAGAGTCCACCCGAGCAGCTCAGGGCTAGGAAGAAAAAGCTTGGAAACTCTGAAACCTACTGATGACACGTGGGAGCTAGGTCTTAAAAATGAGTGCAAGGACCATTCTCATCATTGCACTGCTTCAAAGCCCTTGCAAAGGCAAGAGAAGAGATGTCAATGGAGGGCTGAAAGACAGGGGTTCCTGTGGGGGCTGGCTACCATCTCCCCCTCCACCGTCTTGGCCACTGCAGCAGCTTCATCCTCTTGCTCTCCTTTCTCACCTTCTCTAGCGAGAGGCTTGCCTGCCCGTGCCAGCAGGGGCTGGGGTCCCTCCCTCCAGCTCATTGGGTGTCCCCTCCAGCGTAGGTCCTCACATGTCCCCTCCCATGCCCCAGTGGCGTGCATCAGGAGGGCTGCCTGCAGGGCCATGTGGCATTTCCTCTGGCTTTAGTGCTTGCCCTGGCACATCCCAAGGGGCTGGGACCCATGTGCAGCTGTTAACCGCTAGATAAAGGGTTTTGAGTCCCAGGGCCATGCCCATGGGGGAGACCTCCAGGTGGTGGCCCCGGGGCAGACACCTGGGCAAGTGGCAGGGGACAGGGTTGACATCCTGGTGTCCCCACCACAATGCTGGCTGATGCAGCACTGCCAAGGGCGGCGCGGGGCACCTGCCAAGCACCCGTCCATCATCCCTGCGATGCTGTCAGCCGGGAAGTGTCCATGTCTGGAGACGCTCAGGAGAGGTTAGCGCTCCCTGCGCCGATACCTGACGGCCGTGATGCTGATGGAGATGCCTCCTGACAGCCCGGCATGATGCCGCTGTGCTGCCAAGAAAACAGCACCAGCCTTGGCTGGGGAGCAGCCCTGGCCCCTCGGCTTGCCGCAGCCTGGCCATGGGGGCAACGCCACGACCACTCGCAGGGTGGCACATGTCCCCGCCAAGGCCCCTGGGGACCAGTAGCCCTCACCCCCATGGCTGTAGGCTTGTGCACAGCAGCCATGGAGGGGTTCATCCTGGCCGTATGCCTGCTCCACAGCAGCTTTCTCCAGGGACCTCTGGGGGAGTCCGCATGTTTGTGCTTCCAGATGAGAAAATCCAATTCAGCAGAAGGTGTCTGTGTCACTGGTGTAACGATAGCGGGGGCGGGGGGGGGCGGCTGGCCTCAGAGGGCTCCAAAGCCACAGCGCAGGACAGGTAACCTGCCTGGGGGGCATTCCTGCCTGGACTTCTCATCTCCTATGAGCCCAGGGGCTGCCGGCAGAGCAGGTGTCGTGGTTTAACTCCAGCCATCAACTAGGACCATGCAGCTGCTCACTGACTCCCTTCACCCCACTCCCTCCCAGTAGTGTAGGGAGAAGAGAGAGAAAAGAAAGGGGAAAAACAAAAAACAAAAAACTCATGGGCTGAGATAAATACCGTTTAATTGAACATTAATGGAAGAGGATAATAATAATAATAATAATAATAATAATGATGATTATGATGATGATGATTATGGAAGAATATACAAAATAAAGTGATACAACACAATTTGCTCGCACCACCCAGTGATGGGCTGCCCAGCCCGTCCTCAGCAGTGATCACAGATTCCTGCCCCCTGGCCAACCCCCATTTATACACTAATATACATAACAATATAAATAACATACGTTTATACACATCTATGGTATGGAATATTCCTTTGGCCAGCTTGTCCTGTCTATGCTCCCTCTCAGCTTCTATGGGAAAAAGTCCTTGACTAATGTAAACACCACATAGCAACAATTAAAACAATGTGTGTTATCAATCAGCATTATTCTCATACTATATCCAAAACGCATCAGCTACTAGAAAAAAAATTAACTCTATCCCAGCTGAAACCAGGACAGCAGGGCACGGCTGCCTGGCTGGATGTTTTTCTTGCTTTGGGTGGTTCAGAGAAGGCTCTTGGCCGGTTCGCACTGCATTGTGCCGTTTGGGAAAACACAAATACCCCTGCAATGACCCTGTAAAGAAAAGCACCCACGAGTTTCGTGCTGACGCTGCTGACCCAGCTTCAGACAAAACCTGCCCCATATTTGTCCAGATACGGGGTTCTTCAGTGTAAACTCAGCCCTTGCCATCAGCCTGAAGAGCGCTGCCTCCCGTCTGCTCAATGGCTCTGAAGCTGCATGCACAGTCTTGGGGGTCCATCAGTCCCCGGGCTGGCTCTGGGGGACGAGGGGCAGGACATGGGGACACCCAGGCCTCAGGATGCCTGCAGTGCTGGCCACCTGCCCGTCCCCAGAGAGCTCGTGTGCCTTTCAGCCACAGCTCGCCCTTGTCTGCATGGCTAAGTCCGGCACGCCTGTTTGCACGTCCCCCTCTGGCACGTGCCGGAGCCAGCGGACGAGCCTTTAGAAATAACTCCTCGGTGGGGACAAGGACAAGAGACAGAGAGGGACAAGCACTCTTGGTGGGAAGGGGTCAGCATCCCCCTCTGCCTCTTCTGACAGTGCCATGACGCCCCAGCCGAGCGGCCGCTCCGGGTCACTGCTAGCCCAGCCCCATGGCAGGGACCCTTCGATGTGCTTCACAATCGCATTTGGTCCTGCAGGAAGGAGAGAAAGAGAGCCGGCATCCCTGTCCCCTCTCTGCGCTTACTGCAAATGAGGGGATTAGGAATTATAATCCAAGATTCTTACTTTAAAGCGGCTTTTCAGCTCTGTGAGGGGAACTTCAGTGTGATGCTCCTAGGGGAGCCGGGTGACAGCGCAGCTGTCACAGCCCCAGCCGCCGCAGGTGCTTGGGTAGCCGAAGCTCAGCACTGCCCACCGGGATCTGGAAGGGGCTGCACGGGGCGATGCTCGGGCAGGGAGTAGGGTGTGGGGGAGCGTGAGGGGGTCTGCAGCCCAGGGCAAAGGGGGTGTCCCATGGCTGGGCACCTGCCTTGGCACCGCGGAGCGTGTCTGAGTGCTGGGCAGGTGCTGCCAATGGATTTTCAGGGGTTTCTGGATGCTTTGAGCTTTGGAAAGAAAGAAGGGTCTCTTTCTTTGGGGGTGGAAGGCATTATTAGCCACTGTGTTAGCCACCACCATTTAAATGGGAGCGTGCTGGGTGGGCAGCACAGCCACGGTGAGAGACGTGCCGCAGCCTGGTCCCCCTGGCAGCATCCCAGCCACTGCCCAGTGGGGTGCCACATGCACCCAGCCCCACTGGGGTTCCCCCATCCCCGGTAGCACCACAATCCCTAGGATGCCCCCGAGCTGTGGGGACTTATCTCCAGGGCAGAACCCCGGGATCTGAGAGAGACTGGCTGCTGCTGGTCCCCCGCGGCAGCATCTGCTCCTGGGATGCTGAGTGCCAAACTGCACAAGCCGAAAGCATCCTGTGTCCCCTGGGAAGCTTCTGCCCCTCACCGCTGGCAGCATCTGCCCCGGCAGGCAACGTGATCTTTCTTCCTTTGCACTTTTCCCCTCTGCTCCTTCCTCCCACTGCGTTCACAGCAGACCTGTGCGAAGTGTTAGCAAACTGCTGGTTTTTTCCCTGGCATCGCTGCCGCCTTTCCCTCTGCTAATTATTATAGCAGTGCCTCTTCCAGGGCAAGTCGACAGATGGCCGGGGTTTTATCTTTGAACAAGCTATTTAATAAGGGCTCCCGCTTTTCCCTTGCACATTTCTTTCCTGGCCGCTTGTCCTGAGCTGCTGGATGGGTTGTCCTTTTCACTGGGGATGCCAGAAGATGTGAACTGAGGTTGAAGGCCGAGGTCAGATCCCAGGGGACGGGGGTTTTTTCTTTCCCTTTAGACAGGGAAGATAATTCTGCCTGGGCTCACGTGGCCCTTACTGCACAAAGCTCTTCCCTCTCTACCAAAAGAAGTGGTGGACAACCGGGGAGGTGAGAAGGGCTGTGTCAAACGCTGGGTCCTACGAGGCATATCCTAAGTGTGCAGAAAGCCGATGGAAGTGCTGAAACCAGCAAGCTGCCTGCTCACGCCAGCTGAAATCCGTCTCACAGGGACCGACCTGTGCTCTGGCTCACGCTGCCATCGGCTGTGTGGCTTTGCTGTGGCCCACTGGGTGCAGAGAATGTAATTCCTTCTGTAGGTGGAGGGTTCACAGGCTGTGACTGGGAAGAAAAAGGAGCGCTGAGGTGGCAGGGATCGGCCAGCCAGTAAATGGAGCTGAAAGCTCACTTTCAGAAAGTTCAAGCTGGGATTTCCCCCCCGCTGTTGCTGACTCCCGGGTTCTGAATGGGATGTACAAGGGCCCAAACCCTTCTGGGCCTGCTCCAGGAGCAAGGAGAAAGCTTCCCTTTGCACAGGAGCGAAGACTGGGGAAACGGGAGGAGGCTTTGGGCGCCAGCCGCTTTTTGGCAATACCTCAGTGGAGACACCAGCACCAGGCACCAGGGTCTGGTAGGGCCAGGTTCACTTCTGGGACATTTTTCCCTGTTTTTAGCAGGCTTCCTCTGTACTTGGTTTTCCTAAAGAGTTTTCAAAGCCAAGTGTCCTGGGAATTGATACCATTAGCACGTAGCTGTTGGGCGATGCCTGCCCCAACGAGAGGGTTAGCCTGGGTCTGGGCTCCCTGCACGGCACGGCTGCAGCACCACTCGCTCTTTTGTTTTCCCCTGCCTTTTTTTCCCTCTGCCTGGGAAGCTGAAGATGGTTTTGGTGGCTTTTCTTGCCTTTTACTTGGATGGTTACACTGGTTGTAACATCAGCTGTCCCAGGTTTCTCCTATTCCTGCCAGGGCTTCTTGTCCTGGCGGGGAAAAAGCCCTGCTCGTAGCGTCTCAGCAGAGCCAGCATCCAGCTCACTGCCATCAGAGCCCGGCTGGCAGCCCCTCACGCTACGCCCTCGTGTTGGCATGGCCTGTCTGCACCGGGATTAGCTCTTTCGGGCTTAGCCAGAGCCAGCACAGAGATGTCTGCTCAGAATATATGGATTTGTGTTCCCCTACAGGGAACACGTTGTCCTCCTCCTCCTCCTGCGCTGCCCCAAATACTTTGCTCCAAGTTTTTTTTTTTACGGAATGTAATGAATAGCTCACTCCAAAATTGCAGCGAGGGGAGGAAGGGGGAAGCAGTTCCCTGGTCGCAGGCAGCAGCGGGAGGCAGGAAGGTGCGGAGGCAGCTGCGGCAGGGTGGGTACCAGCAGCGAGAGGGTGGCCATGGGAGGAGTGAGCATCCCCGTACCGTACCGTCGGTCGGGCTGCGCATCGGGTGAGCAGAGCCCTGCAAAGCCATCGCCTTTCAGCGCACGTCGCCCTGGCCTGCCCCGGCTCTTTCCCAGCCAGCTGTGCAAACGGCACAGGGTGGCAATGGAAGGGCACGGACGGCTTTAGCGCCCCGCAGGTGGACACCAGTTTGCAGCGGGGTGTGGGAGGAGGCTGCCCTGTTCTCTCTGATTTAGCAATTGCAAATTCATGAGAGTAGCAAAGAGGGGGGCCACCAGCTCAGGGAAATCCTGAGTGTGCAGCTGTGCGAGTGGAGGAGAGAGGCAATTTCTCCTGTTGCGGGTGCTGTGTGAGTCCTGTTTGATCACCGAGCCTGAGTAGTCAGCATGAGGCTTCTGCACATTCGAGATGAGGAGCTGAAATCTACTGAAAATTCAAGCCTTCCATATTGTGAAGGAATAGGAAGCTTTATATGGAATATCAGGATGGGCACATTTCACCTAAAGTGTTTTTGCTTTTACTGCCTTGGCCCTGCAGTCCTGTGGAGGAAGATCCTTCCCTCTCCCCTTCCACTCTCTTTTTTTTTTTAAATGAACTTGTTTGGGAGACCCTACTCTTCATGAGGAGGAAGGCTTAGGAAGGTGGGACACTTGTTTTCAAGAAGTCACTGATGGCTGTGCCACACTGTCAGACCCCAAGGCTGGAGCATGGGTGTTGCATAAAATAAGATACCCTAAATGCTTGAGAACAACCCCAGCTCATGGATTGTATGGATTAAAGCAGAGAACACGGTTCCTCAGCCAGCTTTTAACCTCAGTTGCACCCATCAGCTGCAAGAGAGATGCTCCAAGACGGGCCAAGTGTGACACAACTCCTAAACTGGTTAAATCCCACAGCCCTACTCACCAGTCATCCTCATCCTTGAGACACCTGCTTATTTCCAGCCACCTTTCTTAGGTCAGGCAGGAGTATGGCCACGACTCCGGGTTGCTAGACTCAGGATCGGGGCAGTGACGTACAGAGGGGCACTTCTGCTGCAGCAGCTGGTGGTGACAGCAAACCTGAATCTGTGGGGAAGGGTGGAGCCCGACTCTGTGATCAGCTGTGTCCCAGGCACCCCCGAGGCACCAGCACCGTCTTTCCAGAGTCCCCCCAGGTAAGGTGGGAAGGGGCCCATTGCGCCCCACACGCTACAGTGACGTTGCAGGCACTGTCCCCTCGCTGTCCCCGATAAGGTTTGTGGTAACCTTCCTGCCACCGCACTGCTCCCCGAGGGAGGGCTCCGCTCTTTGTGTTGGCCCTGGGATGGGTATCTGACCCCGGGGACGACGCCGGTGGAGCAGGAGACAGCAGGCTGGGTACCGCTGAGTTCAGTGGCAAGTCTCCTCCGTCTTGCCTGACAGGGGCTGGGTGGAACCCAGTTACGGCAAAGCCCTGGTGGGATGCGCTTAATTTAAAGCCCATCTTAACAGTTTCAGAGAAAAACTGCGTCTCAAAATTCTCTGTGGAAAAAAGTGGCGTATTTCGATCAACTCCGAACACACTATGTGTATGTTATTGCATATTACGTGTATGTTTCTGCACATTATGTGTACAGATACAATGTGACAGTTGTGGTATATGCTTTTTGGATTGTAATCTCTTTGTATCAGCACTATCTATATGTCTCTACATAGCATCCGTCCCAAAGGGACTGGCCATCTTCCGACTAATCATAGTATCTGCACATCGGAGCAAGTTAGTAGTATTTCACATATAGACAATCTGTTTTTATTGCTTTCATCTTTACAGCCAGGTGTGTGATCTAAACGTCAGGCAGAAACCTCTCCAATAAACTCCTGTTTCAGAACATCTTAGAAAATGACTGTTTGGGATGGGCTGATTTATAATACATCCGTGGCACACAGAAACATAAACGGAAGCCTCTGAATTCCTGGAAAATTTCCTGTCTGTCTCTCAGAGGGATTTCTGTCCTCCCAAGTGTTTCACCATGGGCCTGGGGTGTCTAAGGCATTCTTTGAAGCCAGCAAAGAATTTGCAACCTGTAGACAGTGGGGTTTTTTTAGCAGGGGCAATCTGAACCCAGCATGTATTCAACTCAGCCACAAAGAAGTAGGTTGCCTTCCCCCCTCCATTGCAGAGGAGAGCTTGCATTGTGTGCACGTGTTTGTCTCTGATCATCTCTCTCATCCCTGTGCAGAACTTCACAAAGGTCAGTTTCATTAACCTTGGGGTTATGCTTTGTGTAAATACGCATGTATATCTGATTTGCACGGGAAATGTCATTTTCCTTACGTGTCCCCCATCCAAATGCTAACCAAGCCTGAGCCTATGTAGCTTGTGAGATGTGCCGCGATGGTAAGAGCAGCCAGCCCAGCTGTCCTGCTCAGGCAGTGCACGGCTGCACATGCCTGACGCGTTTGTACAGCGTGTTCAGCTGTGGGGAGAGCAGAGGTGCCTACATCTTGTCTGCCGTATGGTCCTACATGTCGGCAGACGGTGTGTGCATTAACGCACAGTCTATGTGCTGATGTCTCTGGGTGCTCGGGTTTCCCTGTGGCCAGCTGGCGCCCAACGCACGCGTTGGCACATGCGGCTTGTGAAGTTGCTCTCCTCGCCGCAGCGTGAGCGCGCAGCAGCCTGCGCTTCGCAGGGGTGTGCGGGCCTCCTTCCCCGGGGGGGTGGTGCAGAGCTACACAGGCGTGAGCAGAGGGTTTGGGTCCGGCTCTGCTGCATGCCAGCAAGATGGAAAGGAAGGAGCTGCAGCACCAAAGGGCTTTGCCTTCCCCCCCCACACACCGTTTTTCTCTCTGCCTCGCTGCAGGGGTGAACTTCACATTGAGTTGCCGTCTCTTGGACAAGATTATTTCTTCCTGGCTTCCTCTGGGTCTGATCCTCAGAGAGCCTGAGCGCTGAGCTAGCTCCTGCTGCATTCGACGAAAAATCAGCAGTAGCCGCAGCGGGCTGGCCCCGAGGCCAGCAGGAAGCCACGATGCCCAGCACTGCTTGGGAGCACGGCCTTGGTGTGTCACCCGTGCGCCTGCGCACGCCGATGGAGCCCAGGGACACAGGAGGGGGGCTGAGGCAAAGAAGACATTAGCGCACAAGTGACATATCTCAATATAATTTCTAAAACTCTATTAATTGAACAGATAAAATACCTCTGATCTATTTTTGTTATTTTGTTACAAAATATTAGCCATTTGGACTCTTTGCTAGGTGTGACCACACCACTTTTCCCAAAGGAAGCTTTTCTTGGTGATATTTACAGCAGGAAACAGGTACAGACAGACAGGTGCTTTCAAAAGCCTACACACAGGTAACACTTCTGTTGTTAGTTTTTTTTAAAAAGACACATTCTGATGGGGTTGTGACTAGTGTTGAAGTGCTGGGTGACTTCCAAGCTGCTGTCCCAGGCATGGCTGTGAAAGAGCGGGCAGGACAAGGACAGCTCTAGCTCACGAAACACTGCTGGCAGTCCCTGGAGCCTCCACTAACACGGTGAGGCAGCTGGTGGAGTGGGAGATGGAGGAGCTTGCTCAGCAACTTGCATTTCAAAGCAGAGACTCTGCCAAGCAGCAGCTTCCCTGATTTAGGGCTCAGATTTGTTTTGGAGACCTCACAAACACGTGCAGATAGTTGTAGGTGGAGCCTTCTGAAAAACTTGTAACAAAACTCAAACTCTTACAGCTCAGAGGCCCTCAAATACTTCCAAATCTGGTGGTACCTTTTTGTGAAGAAGTTTGAGTATTGATGAAATTCTGGTTGTGGACCATACCCAAACCTTTCATCTACAGGGAGAAGAGAAAATGTGAGCAGCGGGATGCTTTGAATGTCTTGCAGAAAGCACGAGATGCTGCTACCACAGTGGCCTAGACTATGGCACTAAAAGTACTACAGCAGCAAACACTGCATTAAACCCAAATTGTTTGCACTAAGCTTGATCCTCCTGTCTCGTGTTTTTCCATCCCTTTGCTACTGGTGTAAACAGACTAATTTCACTGGACCAGCACTAGCACAAGCAAGAGAGAGTCAGGACAGAGCCTGACGGCTTGTGTAATGCAGCTCTGTAGACCTCAGTAACACCTTGTTCTCTCTCCCACCGTCCAGCAGAGCCACCTTCTTGTTTGGCCACTGGGCACCCGACACTCACTACAGAATACTTTTTACTGGGTTTCTCTTTTCTCTCTCTCCCCCTTCCTTTTTTAATATAGAAGGATATGAATTTGCAGCAAAAAGCCAATGGTACGTTTGGGTTGATCTGATCTCTGCAGCAGCTCCCTGCCTCATCCCTCCACCCGAATGATTGTGCTAGGTTCATGATCAGAATCACTGCCGTCAACAGCTGGTGATTTTTCTTTGGGCTGGTCCCCCTGGGCGAGCTGTGGTACACATTCTGTCCTTCATTAGGTTGTCACTGACGTGCTCCTTCTAGCCTGCACCCTGTCAAGGATCAGTCTGTGTGCAAGGGTGTCTATTCACGGTACTACAGCTACACTGAGTCTCTATGTCTTGCTTGCGTAGGGGAGGGCTGTGGGACCAGACAATACAATAGATCAGATGAGGTGTAGACATGCTTTAAAGTGCTTGTCATCCTTCGAGACCAACCTTCAAAGGAAAAAAAAAGCTTGGTATTTTGAAGTGAAGTCCGAAGGACTCAGCTACACAGTAGAAATTAGAGCAACCTGTTCCACGACAACCTGGAATACAGTGGTTTGGTGTCTCTCCAGCTAAACCTGACAGGAGATGTTGTAGCCAGCAGGCTAGAAGACAGCAAGGGTTATCTATGTTTGCTTCTCTGTCCAAAGCTCAAGGCCAGCAGTATCCTTTGCAAGGTCAGGGAAATGGAGCCAACTCCCCCTGAGAGACTGCTGTGCCTCAGGTACCTTGGCACTTCAGTTAACTCACTTCCATCCTTCATCCAGCAGGAAGAAGGGAGTCTCATGGAAGCTTCCTTATTTCTTCTTTACATTCTTGTAGCTCTCCCAATCAATTATTAAAGCAGCAAACCTCTCTTAGAGGAACTTCATAGACACTGTTATAAATATTTCATCTAAAAAATTATTTCATCAAGTACCTTAAGGTTTTTTTTGTTGTCACTTTGTGTTAAATGTCAAGTAAAATCTAATTTATTTATTTTAACACACAGAGAGATCTTCAGTGGCTCGCTGCACTCTGGGAAAAAACAAACAAATACTGCCATTCCTCTCAGACAGCGAAGTAGCAGTGTCTGTGCCTTTCAGTAAAAATAAAATGTCAGCTACATGCTATGTTGATGGGACAATGGCAGATGCCACACGTATGCTTTCCCAGGAAGCTACAGGCAGGTCAGATGAGATCCCAGCTGCCGTGAGGCGGCGGGGTGTCACGTTGGAGGGAGCCACTGCAGATCAGGCCAGCTGTGCCTCACAGTTATCTGGAGGGTGAGGGGCTGAGCCCTGGCTGGGGGTGAGGACCTTTCTCTGGGCCCAGCTTTGACATGTGGAGCATCCTCACTGCCCTGGGGGGCTGGCTAGAACAAAGCTTCTCTGGTCTGGAGGGAGACTGGGCTTCTATTCAGGATTTTCTTAAAATCTTTTCCATCTTCTGCTTCCACAGTCCTCCCTGAGGCTGTGCCTGTTGGCTCCTGGTCAGTACATCTGCTATTGCATGTAAAAGTGGCAGCCTAGTGCCCTGCTCCAGACAACAAAACAAACAACTTAGACCGACCTGTTGGTGCACCTGGGTACATGGGTCAGGCTCAGAAATAAGGGGACCTGGATGCGAGCAGGCTCCTGCCCTGGAGATCTGCACCCCAGCCCCTCTCTGCTTCCCTGACTCCAGCTGGGCTTATGCCCAGGTCAGATATGTGAACTCTTTCATCTGAACACTTCAGCAGAGCCAGCAGACACCCAAAGAGCACTGAGGGGAGCCAGTCCCTGGTGCACTGTGGTTTTCGCCACTGGCAATAGCCCCAGAGGTACGCATACTGGTGCAATCCTGCCTCAGTCTTCACTGTCCCCCTTTCCCTGACATTTTGCACATCCCCACCACTGCCAACAACTCCTGCCACTCCTCACCCAACGGCTGTGTCACCAGCACCTAGTGCTCAAGTCCCAGCCTCGCACGGGAAGGAAGAGCATTTCTTTCCCTCTTAAAATAAAATAAAAATAAAGGCCCTAAAAGGCATTCTGTCCTATTTTAAAATCCTAAAGTTGATCTTCTTAAGCCTTGAAGGGAGACAGAGTGAGTGAGTGAGACCAAAGCCTTTAAGCTAATTAATACCTTCCCTTCCCTACTGCTCAAAGAGATTTTTTTTTTTGTCTAAAAATACATCCATAGCCCATTTTAATGCCATCTTCCTTCACATCAATGTCCCCAATAAAGCAGAGAGGCTGAGCTGTCATCTCTATCTCAGGATCTTCCCCACCCCTCACTTTGAAGTTGGGATAGGGAGGGAGAGAGGAGAAGAGGCCTTGGAGTCTGCTATTTGGGCAGCTTTCCTATAGGAAGGGCTGATGGAGGCAAGAGTATAGCCAGGCAAGAGATACAGATGGGATCTCACATGGGTGGTCTCCAAAAAGCCCCTTCCCTCTAACACAGGAGGAAGAGAACATCCACCCCAGAAGGTGAACGTAACACCTGGCTTTGCTTTCAGAATATAAAAAAGCAGGTGGGCAGGAAACACAAAACCAGCTAGAAGGAGGAAAGCAGAGGTGGGTCTGGTTTATGCTAGAGAAGACAATCTTTGTGTGTGTGTGTTGAAGTGGGAGGGCACCTCTTGGTGCCATCTCTTTGGAAAAGTATTCATCTGTTCCAGAAAGATCCTTGAGCTTAATCCCTCCCTTCTGCTCCCTCAGAACTGCTTGGTGTTTCCTTTAGTAAGCATGCGCCATACATACGCTACCATACAGGTGTATTTACATGTGATGAGGTCTGCTACGTCTCAGCAGAGGTCTCTGGTACAATGCTCCGAAATAACAACAGAAAGAGTTTTGGTGTTCAGAGTGAGGCCATCTTTGCGTTGTACTACAGCTCAGGACAGTCTCTCCTCCTCTCAAGCTCACTTTCACTCGTGCACTCCCTCGCTTGGAACCGGCTGCTGCAAGGAGATAATATTTGAAGAGCGATGAGGAGAAAGCATGGCAAGTGGTACAAGTTCTCAGCTCCAGCTTAGCAGGCAGCAGCAGTGGCGGCAGGGGGAACTCCACCCCCGGGAGTGCCCCAAGGTCGGTCCATGGCACGGGTGAGTCCGTTTCTCTCCGAGGCTGGTGAAGTTTTGGGGTGGGCACAAACCTATGGCCAGGTAAATGCAAGGTGAGGAAGGAGGTCGAGGAGTAGCAAACGGAAGACACAGTGCCTAGAAAGCAGCAGGTCATCAAGCCTCTGAGGAACAGGGCAGCAAAGTGCTACATGGGGACGGCACGAGCACGGAGGCCAGCTGGGCTGGCAGGGTGTGAGGATGCGTGGGCATGTAGGTTGGCAGTTTCTATAGATGGCTCCTCACAATTAGCATCATCTTGAGGGCAGACAGGGTAAGAGTTAGGTTGGTCGGCTTTTTTTTTTCTTTTCTTTTCTTCTTTTACTAAAAAATAAATCACAAACTAGATCTCTGTAGGCAGAAAGGATCCCCGGGAGGCGGTGGGGAAGGGATGCGGGGAAGTCTGTGCTGTTTTGGTGCTGGTGGTGTGGCTACACGAGGCTGCGTGAGCCACTGGAGTACCTGCGCCTCTGAAGCAGGGAGCTAGGGGGGCAATACTGGTGGGGGTGGTTGTAGGGAGGTGGTGGAGGTGGGAGGGGAGGCTGATGGACCAGCTTCATGGGGGTCCCAGGGAGCCCAGTGCCCACACCACGCCAGGGGGTGGAGGTGCAGGAATCGGAGGTGACGTAGCGTGTCAGAGTCTGGTTGAGGGCCGGCTCCATTCGAGCGAGGCACGGCTTGTCCAAGACAATGACTTTGACAATCTGCTGGCACTGTACAAGTGTCCCCGCCGAGGCGGGGTGCGAGGGCACCAGTGCTGTCTCCAGCCGCTCCCGTGGCATGTTAAGACGCGTGCTGGGCTGCATTCCACTCTCGGGCCCCAGGGCGGAGTTGTGCTGGTACGTTTGAAGCCTGTTGTGAATTGACACCTAGTTTAGAAACAGCCAAAGAAGCATTAAATGTTACAAGACTTTTCCCATCTGCTGCTACTGGCTGCCCTGAACCCCCGCCACCGGTCAGCCTCACATGCATTAAACCCTCCCCCCCTCAAAAAGAACAGAACAGGCAAAGCCCTGGCTGCACAGTCCCCTCCAATAGCCCCATTGTCCCCATACAGGCCTAAGTGCCCCTGTCCTTTCCATCACGTCAATGGCGGCAGGGCCGGCGTTCCCAAATGCAGTGCAACTTTGATTATCCAAATGGCACAGGGAACGCAAATCAACTCTAGGAGTGGAGGTGTCCATGAATTCTCAGGGTAATGAACAGACCTTGGAGGTCATGCCCTTGTCCCCACCAGCAAAAAGGGGAAGGGAACCAGACAGCAAGGTTTCAGATAATTCAGGTTGTACATTGCAGCAAAACGACAGTAGCTGAATCTGAGACAGAGAGAGACAGAGAGACTCAAGCCTTTCCCAGCTCCCTGCCTTTCTGAGTAGGAAGGTACACCACATGACTGGATAATCTGTTTATAAAGGAAAAAGCAGAAATCTGACATACTCTAGCAAAAGGCAGCTCCCTCTGATCCATTTGATGGTTTGTCAGTGAAAGGAAATGATTTTCAAAAAAAGAAAAAAGAAAGAAAAAATGCCCGTCTAGCTCAGACAATGATAAAAGAAATTCATGATGAAATGGCAGCAGATTAGATAATCTCAAAGAAATGGAAATGCTCCTCTGCTGGCACAGTATTACTTGGGCAGCTGAAAGGGGGAAGGGAAGCAGGAGGTCATCAGGGTCCCCACAGAGAGATGCTGGTAATGGAGTCAAATAAGGGAGCTCACTTAAGGGAGCCAGCTTAAAAGGAGGAGCTGGCCTGGACTGGAGGTCCCTAGGGGGGAAAGCGCAGCTGGAAAATGGTGCTTCCCAAATGGCAGATGAAGTTATAGTTCCTCCTGGCAAGGATATGGGCTGATGGAGACCCCAAACCACAGCAAAGTTGCTGGTTCAAAACAGAATGTCAGTCAAGTGACAAACCCTGGGTAGAAAACAAGTGCTTGCAGGTTGGCATGGCACTTCCAGCTAGGCAGGGGTACAGATAGGCAGAGGGGACAGTAGAGGTGCCCTGATGGTCTGGCATGTTGGGCAGCAGCACCAGCAACTGGGAAGGAGAAGCTGTGGAGTGGCCAAGCTTCCCACCATGCTGGAACAAGGATGAGCTGTCTGTCCCTACTCAAGCATGGAGGTTGTCCAGACTCACTGCACAGCAGGATATAATAATCTGTCAATATTTGTTCAGGTAGTGAAACATCCCATAGGAAAAACTGGTTGCTGGGCCATGAAGTGCTAATGATATTAGGACACATGGAAGCCATTCTCCACAAGGAAACACTCCTCCCAACAGGAGTAGGAAATTGGCTGGGAGAGGCACCTTCCCAAGGAAAGGGGTGTCTGCAGGGAAATGGGGTGCTCCTCAGGGAAAAGAAGCAGCACTCACTCCCCACAGAGAAGCTGAACTCTTTAAGTAAATATACTATGACAAGAAGGGAAAGAACTACCCTGGAAAAAGGCAAATTCAGGACAATGGAGATATTCCAGACAGGGAGAGAGCTGGAAGTAGTACATAAGATTTTCAGTGTGAAGATTGCATTTTCCTGTTTCCTCACAGGCAGTGGGAGTATGGGTGTCTGTGAAGAAACAGGCAACCCACTGGATGCAAGACATCCCTGCAAAGATAGATGTACACAGGACAGCCAAGCTCCCTCCCTAGGAAGGTGAAGCTCTAGGGAAAGTCTCTGGTATACAATGGCCATGCTTAATCCCCTTCAAGGGGGGATGGAGAGACAGAGTTGCAGAGATTGTGCAGGAAAGCTGGGCTGCGGGGAATTTGCATGTGATGCTGCATGGAGTTAGCATGTCAGAGAAATCTTTAGTGGGGTTCTCAGTCTCCCCATAAGCAGTGGGGTGGGTTAGTCTACAGCGTTTGGGAGCTTGGTCCATGAGGGATGTTACAGTTATAAAAACGGACTGAAAATGCTTTGAAGTTTAGTTTGGATTTGAAAGTTGTATTACCCGTCCTAGCAGTAACTTTTAATTGTATCTCTGGAAATTGGTAAAATTGTCAGTCTGGCTGGGGAGGCATTGATTAAAACCTGAGAAAAGAAACAACAGAGAATGTGAGAAGAGCTGAAGTGAGAGAGAATTACTTACCTCAGCTGCTCTGCACTCTACTTACCTCCACTGTGCTGTCCGAGACCTTCTCCCCCAGATCCTTCTTGCCTTTGAAATAAAACAAAAGATCTCACTCATGAGGTCTGTACCTCTAGTCAAGAGCTGGCCCTCACACTGTGGACTGAAAAGCTAAAGGGAGAGGTGCAGGGCCAAACAAGACTCTTGACTGCAAGAACAAATCCAGACGCCCTTGCAACCTGCTGGCTGCTTAGTGGGCTCTTTGGGGTCCTAACCTTAGGTGCTGATCTCAGTGCCATTCTACTGAGTTAGTAGCCACTCACCTCTGCACTTGATTTTTGCTGGCATACAAGCCAAGGCATGAATGGACACAAAGCCTTCATACAAAGAGGCTGGTCCAAAGTGTTGGTGAAGAGGCTGGAGGAAGTTAATAGCATAGTTACTGTGTTGCATCAGTTCAGGGAAGAAAAAGTGGGCCAGGTTCTCCAGCAGTTACCTATGCTCCATCAGTAACGTCTCTTTGCTAGATGTTACGGCTACAGACTGGGTACAGACTTTAATGGCTTTTCTAGGGTATTTGAGGAATGCATATGTTCTCATATTTCCACTATTTGCCCAAGGCTAAAGGATACAAAACTGAACATTTAATTTTGCAGTTATTCTCACAGGAATCAATGAGAACACATTTGCAAAGGCAGCACTGCTTGACCAAGAGAAGTTGGGTGTCCTCTTACCTGTTGGAGAGCCTTGCTTAGACTGCAGTTCCATCTGGGCTCCATTGGTCCTTAATGAGAGAGTCTTTGCCCCTTGCTGTTTCTCCAGCTCCCCTGCAAGACAGACATATGGAAGTGAATAAGGAGAGGGATGAAGAGGACACCAGCATATTGAAGGAACAATATGGGAAGTCAGCAAGGAGAATTAATGCAAGAAAATGACAAGAGAATGTCAAAAAGGGAAGGAGAGAAAGAAAAAAAAAGAAAACGGAGAGGACTTGACGTGGAAGAACTTGTATCTCCACACGACCTTCTATGTATGATTTGCATTTATACAGAATAGGTTATTGTTGCACAGGAGGGGATCACTGATGCTGAGCTACTTTGGCTCATCAGTTTATACATGGAAAGGCCATCAAAGGCTGCATGGACAACTAATCTGTGTAAGACAGGCCACAGAGGAACGCAATGCAGACTGCTTGTCCCCCATACATTCCTGGAATGAAGGATAACTCTGCTAAGGCTACCAGACCTGTCTTCTGCTTCCCAGCTACCTACAGATCATATTTTGCATAGTCAAAGGAGTATGGGATGGAGAAGAGTCTTCTGGGTCTGACAGTGTAGCTTCACTGTTCCAGGCCACTGTATCATACATCGTGTTTCATAAGCATCATAAGTACTTAAGTTTTTCCATTTTTCCTGCTGGCGGGTAGGCACAGAGCTTGACTGCTTTTTTACCCTATTGGTGAACACAAGAACAATCCTGTGCGGACATGTGCTACTCATCCTCTTTACCCCTGTTCCTGAAGAATCCATTTCCTTTGCTCTTTCTCCCTTGTAGACACATGCAGTGTGATGGCATTGGAGTGTGAATTGTATTAGAGGCCCTTACATTCAATTCGTATCTGCTCCAGCTCTGTCACTTCTGCTATTGACTCTTTCAGATCTTCCACAAACTTCTGCATTTCCTCAGCACCCAAAGCACAGAAGTGTAGTACCTGTTTCTTCTCTGAGCCTGAAACTGGAGTCACCAGTGTGATGCCATGGGGGTAATCTGTAAAGAAGGTGTGTCAACAAAATAAAGAGGCATTAGTCATTCTTGCTGGAGTAGCTAGCTGCTTTGGTACCTCTGCAGGGCAAGAGGATTTGCAACATGAACTCAAAGGAATGGCACACCTAGAGTTTGTCATAGTGTAAACTGTGGGAACCTGCAGCATTGCAGCCCTCCAAGGGAACAGAATGGCCAAGCTGAAGCAGCAAGGCAAGTGCCACCAGCACCACAGTGCTGCCAAAATCAGAAAACACTAACTCTTAGTTACACTTAGTACAACACTGGCTCTGGGAACCCGAGCACAGAGGTAGGACTGTAAAGCCCTTCTGAATCTATGGAGGACAGTATATATGAGTCCAACAACACTTCTTCTCCTATGGGAGATGCAGCAGGAGAGGTTGGTTCCTCGACTCAAAGCCAGAACAGCCGTTAACATCCACAGTGGCAGGACTTCTCCCTAGTCTCTACCTCCATCAGCAGAGAACATGGCAGGGGTGTTAGCACAGCATGGGTGGGGAGCTCACTGCGCTGTGCTGAGAGAATGGTGAAGAGAAAGATGTCGGTTTGTAGATCTCTGCTTAGTATTCCCCAACAGGCAAAACACATGGGAATGTAAGTGAAAGGACATGCCCAGAGAGTGAAAATATCATAACAAAAGGGCTTGTGTTTTAAAGATTAGGTTGGGTGTAGGGAGGTGGTGGCTGGAGATTCAGCCAACAGAAGCAGGAGAATGAGAGTGTGCAGAGAACTTGCTACGCTTGTGACTGGACTTTCTGTAGCTTTTGCTCAACAGCCGGTGGTTTCAATCCCTTTTCTCTTTCCCTCTCACCTTTCTCTACATTTAATTTCCCTCTTCCCCTGTCCTGCTTTCTCTTTTCCTCCACTGCTTCTGCATCTGCCTGCCTTCCCCACCCTCTTCCTTTATCAGTCTTTACCAAACAAGTCAAAGGACCAACCTGCTATTTGCTGTCAGACATCAGCTCCCCCTGTTTTTGTCCCAGGCCCCTTTTCCCACCCTGTGCCTGTCTCATCTGTTCAGATCACAAGCTCTTTAGGACATCTGCTTTTCTGCCTCTGCAGGGGATACACAACAGGATGCCTTTGCCAGAAGATCCTTGGGCACTCCCAGGATTGTCACGATACCCTGATTCCATCTCTGATGGTGTCTCCTGGGGATGCTCTGTTATGAATGACTCTTTTGTACATACAGGGATGTGAAAGCCTCGGCATGCTGCAGAGGGCAGAGTGTTGAGAGCGTGACTCATGCTGCCAATAGGGTAGAGGGAGGATGTAAAACTTAGTATAGCCACAGTGCTGCTACAGTCTTCCTTCCTTGCAGCATGTTCTGCAGGTGCTCACAAAAACCCCAGTGGACATCAGCCATGCTTGCCTGGGACTACTGTGCAGCCCCTCTGCCTGCGCCAGCAGGAAGCCTGCCTGGTTTTGGAACTCCTCCACCACACAACCAGCCTCAATCATGACACATCATGGCTCTATTCCCAGACCATCAAGGTCAGGCCGACTAGGGCTGGCCTCTCGCCATGCTTTGGTGGGTGCTGTTCCAAGGGCTCTGCTTCCGTCTTGGGAAGCTTTCAGCACAGCACAGCATGCCACAGTGCGGGAGGTGACAGCAGCACCTGAGCCTTTATCAATGTCAAAGGTAGAAGAGGGCGTTGTGACTTTGGGCAAGAAGGGAGAAGGGTTAAAGCTGGCAGCAGCAGTTTTGTCAACAAGGTTCTCCACCTACAGTTGGTTCCTGTGAGCTCAGTGAGATATCTCTGGGGATTGATTCCCCCATTCCTCCTCACTAGTGCTCTTCCTGCCACCATGACAAGCCAGATCCTTCAATAAGCTTAAGTTCAGCCCTTCTGCAGGTGCTCAGATCTAGTGAGAGGTACCAGGAGCCTCTTCTCAACACACTTTACCTGCACAGTGATGTCCTCAGCACTAAGCCTCAGTTTTCTCCCCTCCACTATTGACCCTGATGGAATCTCTTGTCTGATGCAAACTTACACTGGGTGACACAGACCCCTCCTCCTTCTCCTTTTCTCTGACAAACTGCTCCAGGCAACCAAGGAGCAATGGACTTACATTCATTCTCAAAGAGATGAAACTGCATCCCTAGCAGGCCGACCGACTTGCAAAACGTGTACGTTGAGGAGCTTTTCTTCTTAGGGCAAAGCTTGAGGATCTGTTGGAGGGAGAGATGCATCATGGGGCAGGGTACTGGGGAACAGTGAGGTAAGAACAATGCAAACTGCTCAAAGCAAAAAAGCTTCTTGCAAGCTCTGTTAATTGTACATGGGAGTAACACTTGGTGACTGACAGGCATTTTGCCCAGAAAGCTGCCTGGCATGCTGCACTTGTAACAACACTTCTGAAATTCTGTATGCATAGCCCTGGGGCCCACTCAGCTCTCTGTCTCCCAGGGGTGCTGGCTTTTTGATGCCCACATTTCTGACTTTGCAAGGATAATTCTCTTCACCAAGGGCCAAATCAAAAGGCAAAGGGAAGCCTGTCAGAAATACCTTAGAGCTGGGAACAAGGGCATATGTGAATGCTGCGCTGCCCTCACTCCCTCAGCACTAGTTCTTATGGATCTGATTTATCGCATGGAGTAGAGGGATAGCAAGGAGCAGAACCTCCCCCCAGGTTCACAACTGTACAAATGGGTGCAAAGGAATGGGTGGGGAAAGCTCTCTTGTCCTCTGCTCCTACAAAAGGGTTTGGGTTTAGCCTTACATTTGCAACATCCACAGTTTCATTTTGCCATTAAATTCAGCAGAACTTCCATCTTGTTCGGCCTCCTCCCAGTCTCAGTGTATCTCTGCCATCCCTTGTACCTGTCTGAACTCAGTTGCAAGGTTGCTGGGGCAGAACACTTTTAAAAGTACTATACACATTTGGGGCTCCAGTAAGTAATATCTACTCTCCTGCAGCCTTTGCAATGTTAAAGGCAGTGGTTGTAAAGTGGCTGGCAGGAAAGATTTAAAGTGCATGGGAGGGCTCTGTCTACTATAGTACAAACAGACAAAGAAATGAACCTCCCTTTCATGAAATGAACCTCCCTGCTGGCAAAGGCATGAGAGAGAGCAATGACATTGCTTGGATGGCTGTGGGATGTGACAGTTTGCTTTTTCAAGGGTTAGAGGAGTTTTAGATTTGGTAGGTTTTTTAACAGTGAAGGATCCTGAGTTGTGTCTTACAATAATGATGGACCAGGAGACTGTCTGTCCTTAGGACAAGGGGGAAATGGATATTGTGGACTGGTTTTATATTTCTTCATTGAAATCAGGGCGAGTTTTATCACTGCAGTGCCAGAACACACTCACCACCAGCAGGTCATTGAAGAGAAAAACTTCCCTCTGGTGAGCTGCCTGCTTCTGCACTTTGTTCACATCAGTCACTTCGTACAAGCGGCTGCAGCAGACCAGCCGGCGATGGGGCACGGACAGAACCTGCAGAAGACCCACAAGAGCATGCAGTGGCTGAGGGAGGTGCAACTGTGGGTCTCCCCCACCCTCAGCCTGCACAACCCTGCCCAGTGACAGTAGCGCGAGCCAGTTCTGCCCACTCTGCCCACTCAAATCATCTCCTCAACACCACTCCTCACCATCACTTTTCCTGCTGGTGCAACAGCAGAGAGAGCTATGCCGTTGTGATCTGGATAAATCAGAGGAGTGTGACAGGCTATAGGCAACCCTCTTGCTCACATGTCCTATCTTCTTATACATCTGGCTTCAGTCGCTGGGGACTGCTCATCCTCTCTCGCTCCACTGGACATCTGCAGGTTTTCTGGACTTTGAGAAATTATTCTGCTCATTTTGGATAAACAGCATGCATGATTTTGCATTACAGATTGGTTACAGCTAAAGAAGCTGTCTCTGCATTTGGGGTTCTCTTAACCCCAGTAATCCTTAGGGAACTCACTAGAGACAGATGGGTGAAATTGTTTTCTATCACTTTGCCTTCTGCTTCCTACACCCTCACAAGGCCTGAAAGTTTGAAACACTGCAGAGCTATCACTGTAGTACTGGCTTGCAAGACCTGCATTGGTAGGCAGGACCTGCAATGAGATGAGGACCTGCAAACAATTACCGCACTAGATACTGTAAACTCTGGCCAAGGAGACCCTCCAAAATTAGGAAAGAATGAGATAGCAAGGAAGAAAGTGTTTGGAGAAAAAGGAGTGAATTCATCAATACAAGCAGGGAAAGTATTACAGAAAAGGAGTAGGGGCATAGAAGAAAAAGGCAGAAAAGAGGGCAGTGAGGGAGGTGGGGGTTAGAAGGCTGAGTGGGTGTCAGCGGAGTTATGGGTGCTTACCGTTTTCATTCCAACTATGGACTTCTCCACTTTGGTGACATAAGTCACATGGTCCTCATTGGATTTTAGCTCTTTCTGCTGGATCCTCTCGTAGATCCCCACTACCAGCTCCCGTGGGATGTCAGCACCGTCGTCCACCCCTGCCAAACACAGAAAATGTTGGGCAGCCCAGGCAGGGAGAAAAGGAAAGGGAAGAACCGGTGGTCCCTGACAGGTAACTACTGTCTCTGCACTGTGCAATGCTGGGAAGGCTGAAAGGAAAGTGCAATACTTCGCTTTAGGCTGTCTTCTTTCTTGCTCTAACCCATCTAATGCACCAGCAGAAGTGACTGACATCTCTAAGGCCAATGCAGAAGATTTCATTATTCCACTGCTCTGCATGGTGGCTCCATTCCATGTGTTCCCTAAGGTTTTATAGCCACAATTTCACATTCATATATCTTAGGCAACTCAGCAGCAACCCCTGCATTGATTTCACATCATCAGAAGTGCTAGCTGTGGAGGAGATCTATGATGGGATTCAGCTGCTCTTCCTGCCAATGCAAGCGTCAGCTCTCCTGTTTGCTTGGTAGCCTCCACCATTTTCCTTCTGTGATGTCTCCTAGGAGTAATGCTTCCCTGTTATTCTATCTGTGATATCTCCGTCTTGGCCCTGTCCCTTTCCTCTTTTACATCTCCTTAGATAACTTTTCAAATTTTGCTGTCTGACCCTTGTAGAGCCTCACAGAAAAGTTTTCTTTCACCCTTCCTTGATCCAAACACCACAAATTAAACTGCCAGTCTTTTCTCTGAACTGAATTCCTTCAGTCATTTTATGTTGATTTTCTCTGCTTTCCCTCCAGCTCCCTGGTCTGAGATGTACTACCCTGAGTGATGCAGGTGAGGAACTGCTGAGGAATGGAGAGGCATTGTCATCTCCTGGCTCCCTCATCCACATCCTTGCAAATATAGCCTGAATAATCTGTCTTTTTTCAGACACAGTCTGGTGAAGCTACTGACCTGGGCACTGGCCTGCAGGTGAGTCTGGAATGAACTGTCCCCCTTTATCTGTAATGGGGTGACATTCACTTGCTCTAGTGAGTTGTGGTGCGTTACATACTAGAGGTGAGTGATCCTTATGTTGGCTGAATTCATTGTGATGTGAAGTGGCAGATTTTCAAATAACTCTAAGTGTAAGTTAACATAAAAAACCCTTTTAAGTTAGTGCTACCAGCTGTAATACCAAAGGGAATGATGGCAGATATCAGCCCTATTCAGTATCTCAGGAAATAACTTGAAAGAGGGCCTCAGTGTCACATTATACCAGTCTGAAGTGGATGACAAATTGGGGAAGGTGTGGGAGGCTGAGACGACACTTTCTGAACAGCAGCCACGACAAAGAAACAAGTCAAAGGAACCCACAGAAGTTCAAAATCTAGACAGGGATTTGCACTGGAAAAACTTTGAGGGAGCTTCATCTGAATTGCAGATGTGCAGTAAGAGGCACCTGGAAGACGTCGGACCTAGGGTGACCTAGGAATGAACATGGCTGGAAAATTAGACAAGAATTTGGCTAGACATGATGTCAAAAAAGGCCAAACAATATTAAGCTGCATTAGCAGATCTGAAAATAAAGAGGAGGCAGTGGCTCTGTATATGAGTATGTTGTGACCACATCTGAAAAAGTGCTTTTAGCAACCTATTACCAAGATGGGAAGGACTGACCTTGAAAAACAGAAGAAAATTGATTTGGGGAACGGACGTATCAGAAATTGTGAAGAGGTAATGTATGCATGAACTCTGTCAGGCCTACAGTTACTATAAGTAATTGCAAGCAATTAAGAAGGGGAAGATTTAGGCTGAATAGAAGGAAAATGTGTTCATATATTCAAAGCAGCAAGGAGGGGAAGGGCTTGTTTAGCACAATCCAGCAGGGTCTAAGAAGGATGGAGCTGAACAATAGGAAAATGTAATACAATGGACTACTTCCAAGCAGTGAGATCTATTAAAAGACGAAACCTCCTCTCAAGGAAAATGGCTGGTTTCTGAGAAGGCTGGACAGCTTTCTGCAGAAGACAAAGCTTAGATTTTCCTCTTCCCCAGCATTCTAGAAGACAACTCAAAGGGCCCTCCATGTGTAGCTCACAGGGAGCAGCAGTACCCCTGGAGAAAGGCAGCTCCCGTAGGTTTTTTCTGCCTTCAACTAGGCAGAATTTAGAGCAATAAGAGGGCAAAAAAATCAAAGCAAGACCCTCACCTCTCAGATTGCGAATGAAGTCCTCCAGCATCATCTTCCTGTCAGGCTTGATGTTCGGGCTGTACATGTCCGTATTGAGGAGGATGATTGCAAAGGCCAAGATGAAGATGGTGTCCGGGTTGTGAAACTGCTGGACCACATCTGGGTTACACATGCAGTATCTCTGGCTGCAGCAGGAGGGATGCACAGACTTAACATGGAACATGGAAGTCCTCTGCTCCAGGGTGGCAATGGCTTAATCACAAGTGGATCAAATTCCTCCTTTCACTCCACCTCTCATGTAAATGACTGCTGACTGCTCTCTAAAGGCAGATCTACCCACCAATGGCTGAAGTAGGTGACTGAAACTTCAGCTTTCTTGGTCTTCGTCTTAAGGAACCAGCTCTCTTGGTCTTAAGGAACCAAAAGAGCAAGCGAGACTAGAGAGGACTACTCAGGCTGGTGTCACTATGAAAGGGTAATACAGGAGGCGTCTACTCCAGCCTGCCTTGCTAAGGGCAAAGCACTCCTCTGGATGCACCAAGGGAGCAACCCAGCACCCCTGCAAGCCCCAGTGCTTCTCTTCCTGTGAGTCACAGGGAGTGAACAGGGAGTCCCTTGCTAGCAGCCATGTCAGGACTGGCCTCGCTCTGGCCCTTTGTGCCCTTCATGCCACTGAATATCTGACAAGGACAAGGCTCTGCTGCAGCAGTGGCACAGAGGACTCCATGCTTCAGAAGCACCTCCATGATCACCTTCTTTGGAAGGGAGGTCCCTAGCCATTCACTCCATGGCTGCTGCATATTTTCTGCCTTGGGTGTGCTCTATACTTCCACCTGATTGCATCAGTAGGGCTGCAGGGCTCATTCTCTTACCTGAAAGCCTCAATAAGCCGCTCGACCTTCTGCGCCTCCCCCTGCACGCGGATGTGGGCCTGGAATTTCCTCAGGGCTTCGTCCAGCTCCATGCCTGAGAAGTCCATCTCGTCCACCACACAGCTGTGGGAGGGGGACACAGCCTTCATCAGCACCTCCTCCTACGGAGGACTCCAGGCAGACTCCTTCGCTGCGGTGCCAAGGCTCAGTCTCCAAGGAAAATACCATGGGAGAGGCCCTGAGACATCACTACAGCTGCCCAGACCATACTTAAAATGGGCAGTAATTTCAGACAAGTCATTCCTGCATTCCACAGCAGGTGAGAAATTCTTGTGCTGAACCATACATATATATATGTGCGCATGTGTGTATATACACCATGATATATATAATTCATATCATACCATATACAGCATATATACAGCATTTACATATACATATACAAAGAAAGTATATTTATATGTATTGATATTTATCTGTATCTATACAGATACAGATATCTAGACATCTACACTGACATAGATATTTAGACACCTATATCAATACCAATGTCAATATAGATATAGATCCATCTGTTTCTCCCTTTCCTATCATCTGGCAATCATTCACACATTGTCCATTCTTCCCTCCCTCTCAGCAAATGTACTTGTTCACTACCCACTTATCCATCTTTCTCTTATCTCTATTCAGTGGGCTGTTCCTGCACTTGTCCTCTCCTCACCTTCCATTCTGTCCAGTATACATCCCCATTTGCAATCAGCACCTTCTTCACTACCCTTCACTCACACTCAACCACTGCAGCAACAACGTTCATTATGTCCTTGAAGACCAGAACCAGCTCAGAGAAAAAGGGAAATGGTAGCTATTGTACACAAATAACACTGCAACATCAGCTGGCTTGTAACATCAAGGCTGGGTAAAACTCTGCCCATGTAGTTAAACACCAGGACTCCCCAGCCTTTCATTCTGTCCAAACCGATATTCATTTTATACATTTCTACCAATTCCACACAATCTTTTCCATTTCCACCATACTCCAGTGCCATGCTTTCCTGTTATCTGCTGGAAATCCTTCACCTCATACATCTGGTGTTGCTTTTCCTTTTACAGTGATGCATTGCACACTGGTAATTCATAGAAAATTTAGATACCCAACGAAGGGGATGAAACCTCTCTTGTTTCCCACTAAAATATTCTCAGCTTATAAAAGTCCTCCTGTTAGTCTCCAAAACCCACTACTACAGTTTTTGCTGTTTGGATTAGTCAAATAATCTAGCTATTCTTATTCTTATTGCATGATATTTTGGTCATTTGTAATGACAACACCTTCCCCATGTGGCTTCAGCACATTTTGTTAGCATATTCCTACCTTTTGTGTCCAGGTCATTACTGAAAGCATTAATCAAAAGACTAGACTCCAAAACTCTGCTCATAACCTCCCTTAGGCCCAGCTTCCCATTTCAGCAGAGTATGTAGGCACTAACGTCTGCATCAACCAGTTCTCTCCCCCGTTTACGATTCCTCTCCTAATTTCTGTCTTCTACTCTCAACTAACAATTTCTCATGTCAAATGCTTTGCTGAAGTCTAGAATTACCTTCTGCATGTCCCTTGACTAGAAAACCAGTTATTTTAACAAAGACAGACATTGAATTAATCTAGTCTCCACTGGCTTTGTTATGTACCATCTACCTTTTCCCATCTGCCATTATTCTTTCCCATAAATAAGTTCTCAAAGCTGACATTCTATCTGACAGACCAAGAAATTTGCAGGTGTCAAAATCCTATTTTCCTTAAGCCTTCCTTAACTACAAAGTTACTACTTTGCTAATCTTTGCTCACATGGCTCACATGGCTCACATGGCTCACATGGCACCAGCTGGACATTAAAATTGTATTAAAAATTCAAGAACTTCGTATTTTCTGCTTCTATATACCTTGGATGCTAATTCTATCTCTTCCCCACCGCCACCACCCCCTTCTGCATTGTGTTTGATTTGCCTTCTCATGTTGTAAAGGATAAACTGACCCCAAATTTAGGGTTAGGAGGAAATTTTCCCCAAGACAGGTTGTCTGGGACTGTATGAGTAGTAGTAGTACAGGGAAAACAGAGGGGGAGAGGATTAGCTGTCATCTGGATCATTCCATTTCCTAGGATTATCTGGAAATTTTACCAAACAAACATCTGCTAATAAAGGGATGTGCTGTCATCAGTTTCTTCTTCTTCCTTTCTGTGACAAACTGGAGATGTGTCTGTTGGTCTTTTCTATAGTGCTGCAGCTTGCTGTAGGCTGTTGGGAAGTGTTTTGTGAGCTAGGCTGTTGAATGCCACGTGCAGCCTTGCTAGAACAAAAACCTATTGCATGATGCCTCAAATGGGTGAGAGACAGGGTTCAAATTCTCAGAGATGTCTCTCCATTCCCCTGTTGAGACACGAGTTGAGATATCATTGCTTAACTGGAGGGACACCCACAGAATAGCTTACTAAGAGCTCTGGCTGAACACAGAGTGTTCAGTATCTTCTAAAGTTGAAGTCGTTACAATCTCGACTAGTAAATGTGGGCTCTTTCCCTGCACAAACTCCATATAATCAAAACGTAGGAACAACTGGTGAGGAGCAAGGACAGAGAATCAATGGGGCTGCTCTCATAGGAAATCTTACATGAAATCTTTTTTTTCCTCTCCAAGAGGTGGACTGCAGAAACACTCACAAATGGTTTCTGGCAACAGCAAAAAACTCCCTCCACTGCCTCTTTCCTTTGTTATTTTTATTTTTCTGATACTTATACTCAAATGTCCCTTGGGCTGACATCAAGGCATTCTGCTTCTTGGAATTTACCTCTGATAGTAAGAAAAGTTTTTCTCTGGTTAGTTGTTATTGTGTTCACAGCTGCAACCACCTCTGCAGTTGGACCTTTGTTATTATTTTTTAATCCTTTCCAATGTGTGATGTTTCTCAGCATTGACCCCAATGATTTTGCTGTTATTGTCTGCTTCCAGATGCGTGAATGCAGAGTCTTTGCATACACCAGTGAGACCTGCTACGGTCACCCTAGTAACCCCAATCCACCAGCACTAAATCATGTATCTTTCGCTCCCTCCCTCATTGATCAATCCTTCCCCCTCCTCACAGGCTGCTCTAACACGTCGTCCCTTTTCTGTACAAATCTCAAATAATAAAGCCAATGCCCTTGATACAGAAAGCATCAAGCCTTTACTAAAACAAATAGGGCAAGGCAGCTGTTTATAGCTCTTTTCAAACTCAAACAGGCATTGCTACATGAGTTATGTTCAGCTTCTCCTTTGAGAGTTTCTTTCACAGAGCGACAGATGCAGGTTTGCTTTGTAAATTCTAAGATGAACTCCTGGGAGTCTCTTCCGTTTGTCTCTCGGCCCAAAAAAGGGTGCCTTCCACCCTGCTTCCTGAGAAAAGTTGACCAGGCAGAAAGGACAGGTTAGGAAGAAAGTTTGACTCAAGCAAAGTCAGCCTGAGCTTGAATTTGATTTATCTGACAAAGCTTGTGCCAAAGGTCTGAGGAATAGCTCCTAGAGGAGCCATGAGGTATGCTTCTACTTTCTGCTGCTAGACAGACAGTAGAAAGAAGGGTGGATCATAGCTATCTGAAAATTTTTGTAAGCAAATTTGACACATCAAAGTCCATTCAAAGAGCCAAAGAGCTTTGTGCCATGGGGCTGCCATGTTCCCACTCCTCGTCTAGGCAGCTACAAGTTTTGCTGCCTTGCCTGACCTCAGGTTCTTGTACAGACTCCTCCTAACTTTCCAAATGCACTGTGGTGCCTATGTCAGAGCTCCCCTGAAACACAATGCAACTATTCTTTGTAAACCAGAGCAAAGAGGTCTTTTCTTTCCAAGGTAGAAACCCTGAAGCTGACATAGGATATCTGGCAAGCATACTGCAAAAAGTACATTGATCTTGTAAGCCTCCAGAGCTGCAATGTAAAAGGCAGTGTAACCACATGCATGAGGGAGGTATGCCTCCCCGGAACTGGGTTTGCCAATGTAAGAGACAAAGCTTGAGCTGAGAGTGGATGGCTCTCTGCATCGAAAGAATAAACCAGCAGCTTCTGTGCATGTGCCAACACCAGTGCTGAGTTCATTTTTCCACAAACAGCAGAACACCTGTAAAATGCCTATTCCAGGACCACCAGGAGGCGTGAAGGGTAATGAAGCAGGGGCAGAGTAATTACCTTATAAAATCTCCTCCTGTTTCAACTTCTTCCTCCCCACAGACTTGCAACAAGCCATGTGAATTGAGCTCACAGTGCATCCAGCGGTGCATTCAACCCAGTATCTGCAGGGGTAGGACTTTGGATGTTTGGATCATGTTGCTGAAGGAAAAGTGCTGACACCCTGCCTCATAAGGTGGTGGAGTTTGGGGACTCTTGTGTCACCTGGATACGTGGGGAGCTTGGTCTGTCCTGAGGCATTCAGCAGATAGGCACCTCACAACTGCAGAGAATTGCATGGCAGGTACCAGGTGCCAGGACCAAAGGGTGGTCTCCTAGTTGGATCATTTTGCTCAGCTGTTACCTCTGTGGTAGCCATGCCGCCTCCTGTGCTGCAGGGCATAGATCCCCCCAAAAGGGAGTGGACATAGTGGCATCAGAGCTGCAAGGATTTAGCACAGGGCTAAGGATGGCAAAAAAGCCTTGTGGCGAAAGGGTTCAGTGAAGGCAGGAAGCAGCTGTATCATGTGGGGCTGGGATCTGCTCACCCAAGCATAATGACCTATTTTCCAGCTTTTCCGCTCAGGTGACAATGCAGCAAGAGCTGGGCTGCAACTAAAAGCGTCTGTAATGAACCTGCAGCCCACGCTCAGGGAGGGAGCAAGGGGGGAGGCAGCCAGGTGGAAAGTTTAAAACCACGAGGCACGAAGACATTAACAAAAAACATCCCTCTTCTCAGCTTCCCTAGCCCTACGAGCTTTCTGAAGATGAACCAGGCTTAGGGTGGACAGCAGAGGAAGAGCTCAGCTCCTTGTGAGAAGGCTGCCCTGCACGTGTTAGTTGAGGCTCACAGAAAGAAGAGTGAGCAGGACTCACTGATTCCTTGCAGCAGTGGGCATGGGCATGTGTCCCAATCCTGCTTTCGAGGCCCTCCCTGTGTGAGGATCAACTCTACAATGGAGACCATGGCCCACACCAGTCTTCCCTTTCTGGAGGATGCTGCACTACATGTATTGCCTGTTTTTTTCAGGGGCTGAGTCACGCCTACTTGCCCACCCAGGGTTGTCGGTAGCTCACATGGCTACTCACTTGGGCATCCACTCCTTCCTAAGTGAGAAATTGCCTACTGTACTATGACTTTGACCAGAACTGCCTGCCAAGTTAGAGAGCTGCTCCCACTTCAGGCACGTTGGCCATGCAAGGGGAGGGCTCTGCCCAGCCTTCACCTTCCCCTCCAGGGGAAACTGGGAACCCTTGTACTCCAAGGGACAAGGGAAACCACTATTTCCCCGGGCACCTAGGTAGGTTAAGGCTGCACCTTCAGCCTTTGCAAGCTTGGCACAGAAAGCTGCTCTTGTTCACAAGTTTGATCTGTGCCACAGCTCTGCTTGCAGCAGGAGATCAGAACTGCCTAACGCGCTCTTCCCTCTGTCCTGTTTCCATCATTTCATTATCTATTGCTTCACAGCACAAGCTGCAGCCCTGTGCTGCTCAAACTCTCCTGTAATCCAAGTCCCTTATTGATCCTCTGTAATGCCCTCAGTGAGAATGGGAACGGAGGCTAGTTCAGGCTAACCTGTCAAATTCAATCTGCCAGTCCAAGAGGAATCTAACACTTCTTTGAGAGACAGTCTCTTTGCTGAGCTCCCAGCTCTGCACTTACATTCCTAAGAGCAGATTTTCTCCCCCTGACTTCCCGTGAAAGAAAGGGAAGACAATACACACTTGTCAGACAGGAGAGCTGCTCACCCACAGGGACAGTGTGTCTAACAGCAACTTACAGTCTAACACCAACCAGCCCCCAACTCGGCACAATGTCTCCTCTGCTTGAATCCCTGCCTCTTTCTCCTCTGACAGCAGATGCAGCAGAACAGCCATTTCTGCACTTCCAAGTCCCACGACCTGAACAGAAACCATCCAGTACCAGCAGCACAGCCAACTTCATTCGTGGCCTCCCTCACATTATCCTGTTCATGAATGAACTATAAATGGAAGCAATTCCTGAGTCAGAAACAGGTGGAGGGGAAGAATGAACTAAAGTGAAGGGAAGAAGGGAAGTGTGAAGGAGAACACAAGCAACAAATAGGGACAGAATGAAGAGTGCACAAAAAGAAATAAACAATACATCTGAGCATCTAATACAAAAGAAAGGAATGAAGAAAGGATGCAAGAATGATGGTACGTCTCATTTTAAAAATATGTGTTAATGCCTTGGGCCTGACTTTTTCAAAGTAACAAAATGACTTTTCGGCAGTACTTGCCAAGTAGATTTGATAAAAACTGCTCAGCACCAGATCAGTGCTTTAATAGCCCAGGCTGCCTTTCTACAGCTGTACTGCCTGGACTGGTAGACATTGAAACCCTGGGGTAGGTCCCCAGTGACTCCTCCCAGCTGGCTGGGCAGGTTGTGGAAGCAGATTCCCAGGAGAAGAGTCTGGATCTTACTGTGGGAGGCTGGATCACGGTGAGTGGTTGTTAATGTGGGATGCTCAAAATTGGTTACAGATGGGATTTATCTGTATGATGATTTTATGTTACATCCCCTGCAACATAAAATGCCTAAAAGCTGTATATCCAGCCTAAACTAGCACACTGAGAAAAACAACACTCTTGAGGGACCTGTGTCCCTCCATTTACTAAAGGAATTCATAAATTGATAGAAGACACAAAATTTGGTGGTGGCTAACAATAGGTGAGATAAATCCTACTTTTAAAGACTGAAGCCTTTTCTGCAAGAGAAAATGACATACTGCATCTCCCTAAACAGATAGGCTTGAACAGTTTAGTGTTATCAAAGGATGTGTGCCAAGTATAGTCAGATACTGTTGAAAATCCCCTGCTCTCTCCCTTGTTCCTCTGGCTAGCGTGTATAATTACTTGTGAGTTATCCAGACACCTTTTCTGGGTTCCAAGAAAATCAGTTAAAGGTTGAAAGATAGAGTAGGAGGATGGAAGGGAGAATATAATTTCAAGGCTTTTAGGCTCTGGGCGTGCAGGTGTGAGAAGGCAAAGCAGCATACCAAAGTGCTCAATCCTCATGCTATGCTTACCCTCACTCACCACCCTGCCCAGGTACATAAAAGGATTTACAACCAGCATGGCACTCCTCTGGAGTTTTGCCTTTAGTAGGCGGTCAGTAAAGAGGGATCATCTTCACAGTGCCAAATGCCACTGTGCACTCCTGAGCTCTGTTGCCTGACTCCAGGAATAGGCAGTGGTTGGCTTGTTTGTCAGCCAGCACAGCCAGCACAGCCAGCACTTCAATACCTATGTAAGCCAAGAGAAGTTTGCAGAGTATAGACTTAATGGCTGGACTTACAGCTGAGTCTGGAGCTTGTAACCTGGGCAGCTCTGCCCCTCCTCCTAATGCACAAGGCAGGCTGACACTTTTGCAGATGTTTTAAAAGCTGTCCTATTATTTATTCATGCAGTTGGGTTAACTCAACCTGGCTGCAATAGAAACAATGCTTACAATACACAATTCTAACACAATTTTTCATATCAAGCGAAAGCTAAACTAACACAGCAAGTAGCATCAATAATTGAAATTGCTTTTGGGAGGGAGGAGATGGTCCAGGAAAGCTCCAGGGCCAGGACTGGGACATGAAAGATGAGAGACAACTCCCCCTGCACCCAGGCTGGCTCACTGCAGCTGGTCAGTGCCTGTCCAACAACTACTGCTTGCTCACGGCCACCCCGCCCGGGCATTTGAGCTTTCCAGGACCAGCAGTGCCTATTCTTCCGCACACTTGGGCCACAAAAATTGCTGTGGAATTAGGCATATTGTGCAGAAGCTACCGTAGGAGCTATCCTGTCTGCCACGTCCTCTCCAGGAAAATACCCCGTACCCTAACATTGGTTTAGTAAGTGTGGGTGTATACGGGGACTGCGAGACAGCCCTTGCAGAGTCCATTCTCCCAACCTGTGCCAGTGTTCCTGAGCTAATTTAACTGGAGTTGGATGGGGAACGAGAACCAGACTATGTCTTAGACAGTTCTAGAATGCCAAAAGGTCTTTGAGCTGCCTTTTGCTCCCACACAAACAGCTCAGAAGTTGTGACTAGCCCTTAAGCTATAGTGCACTGGAAATGCCAGCGCACTATGCTACACTGCCAGCCCTCTTCTTCTTGCAGCAGGGACATGAAAAATACCCAGGATGATAATCCTGGGTCAGAATTTCTCCTGGCAATGCCTTCTTTCCATGCGTGTCACACCGCTGGGTGTGCAGCCGTTGCCCAGCTAGCTCTCACAAGCAGTTGATGAAAATTTGCTTGCAAAAACCAACAACCATTGCTATCCCCAAGCTCAGAACTGACACAGGAAGAGAGTGAAAGTACCTGCAATGAGCACAGCTACAACCAGCTGTGTGTGTGTTTTTTCTTCCTGTTTTAGAACATTTTGTGTATATTCTATATTTACTTACATTTTTGTCTTTAAGGAAGACGAATCAGCAATTTATTGTGAAGAGGGGATGGCAGCATTGATTGTTAGTGCAAGAACATCTGTCCTGGTTTGAGGTAAAACAGAACCAATTTTCTGTTTTGTAATTTTACTTTTTAGCTGGGCCTCTTCTAACTGACTGAACTCTGAAATTACCAGCATATTGTTCAGAAACTGTTCACTCTCAGAGTGATAAAACCTGATTATACCAAGGAATGGTATGCACAGAGGCTCTTGCTTATACTTATTGCTATAACAACCAAGGTCAGCTAACTTTGCTATTTGCCCTGTTAGAGGGTCGGAAACAGAGAATCGTAGAGGGGTCACACCTATAGGGAGGAGCGGACAGGACAGGTGACCCAAAACTGACCAACAGGGTATTCCACCCCATATGCATCATGCATAAAAGCTAAGGGATCAAAGAGGCAAGTCTCTCTCTCTTCTTCTTCAATGGCCGACGTCTGAGGACGACCCTGTCTGTTTGTCTGCCTTTGATCCCAATCTGAGCATTCCTGACTCTAGTTCCGGAATTCAGCTCCTGTCCGTT
>VYZM01020755.1:398340-460619 GCA_013398915.1 Dromas ardeola | reverse complement strand
ATTTTTATTATTCTATTATTATTTACTATTTCCTTATTTATTATTATTTTCATTAAAGTAGTTTAGTTCTTTTTCTAAACTCGTAAATCTCCTTATCTCTTCCTCTCCTCTCTTTGGAGAGAAGAGGGGGAGGGCCATCTGTCGTTCTGATTGGTCAATCAGGCCAAAACCACGACAACATCGTTTGTTGCCTGGAGAGATCAGACACAGGTTTGAACCCCGAATTCAGACCCAGTTTCTTGATGTATTTTCACGTACACACAGGCCATGTCCAATATACGTCCATGTACACACAACCTCAACAGCTCAGTTCCCATCTCTAAGCCTTGCTTTGTACATCTGTAAATAGGATGGCAGGGTCACCCTTTCATCAAACATTTGGAGTGCTACATTGAGAAGTGCAGTGGAAACTATGAGTAATGAGCACGACGGAGTAGGGTCACCTGCTTTAATGGCCTTCCTGCAACATGGAGGAGGCAGGCAACCACAACATAGCAGCTCCTGGGCATTGAGCCTGGGAGGCAGACACCAAGCTTTGCAATAGGGACTGTTCCCAGGAGATGCTGACTACAGAGTTTGTAGTCACATGTGAAGCAGAAGAACAGGGTCATTTGCAGGGATAATGCCAAATTTGGGACTACAAGGAAGTGCCAGCCTATTGCTCTTGCAATATTTCCCTGTCTGTGCAGAGGCTAGGTTTGGACTTCAGCAGAGTATCTGTCAAGGGAAGCAGCCCACACATTGGTTGCTGGAGAAAAAGAGGCAATTACTTTTAATTGTAGCTCTCAGCATGAAGAGACTGAAGACAACATGTGTCTTGTTGCTGGCCAAATCAATACCCATACAGTATATTAAAAAAAGAGCTGAACCAAAGGTCAGGTACTTGCAGCAATAAGCAGCAATTTCAGCAGGAATGAATTTTGAAATTTGGGCCCAGATTTGGCTCTTGAACTGGCATGCTCCAGTCTTTCCCCAGAGTAGAAGTAGTGTGTGTATGGGATTTAGCGTTCCATTTGGCTTGGTTCAAGAGAAACCACTGCAAAATTCAAGGGAGATAGAAAACATTTTGGAGAATGGGAGAACATAATAAAGGATCCAGTGCAAAGGACTTACTGCCTAATGGAAAAGCTGCTTTTACTAAGAACCATGCTTCTGCCTAATAAAAGAAAGACTCAGCTGAGTGCTGGTCATCCCTTGAAACAGGACTCTGAACAAGCTTGTTGCCCCCTGACTACACGTCACATCACCCTGCGTGGCAACCCTCACATTCACACTCTGGTGCAAACTCGCCCTGCTGTCACTGTAGCAGTTCTCAGGGTGGGAGAGGTGGTGTCCCCTGTTCCTGATGTCCCCTTTTTATCATACAGAGAGCTGTGCCTTCTCCTTTTCCCTCATCTGAAGTAGATCGGGACCAAGCAGGAAACAAAGACTCATCTCAGTTCCCCAGGCCTATCTTTGCAAGAAAGCCTGTCATCTTGGACAACACCCAGAACAATAGGTAAGATGCTTTTCTTCCCAGCGATTCAGACCCTGATCCTGTGATGCTGGGGGCTAACAATATGGAAGGCAGAGCAACAGGAAGGTGCTGAGGTAGTACTGGTCTCAGGTATTCACTGGATTTTGCAGCTCAAATTGCAAGACTTGAAAGAGGAGAGAGGTGTAGGCTGAGAGATGCATGGCTTGTGCAACCAGGAGAGGGTCATGGTGAGAGAATTGAAGGGAACAATCCAGCAAAGGCAGCCACTGAACAGAAGCAGGGAGGAAACCTGAGATCTTGTTCAGAAAAGGGACAGCTCAGACCATTGGAGTTTTTGGAGTAGGGATGTTCCTCAGTGCTCTGTGACTGCAGAGGTAATGATAAACCATTAGTAGCATGCTTCCTCATGCAGGCCTCTTCATACCACAAACAGGACCAACTCCCCTCTTACTATCCCTGTAGTGCAGCTGGACAAACTGAAAAGGTCACCCATCTCAAAACCTGACAGGAACAGAACCAGGTGTGGAGCCCGCATTCACCGCTCCCCTCCTGGTCTCACAGCAAGGAGCAGATATTTTTCCTCCTCTGCCTCTCTTAGCACTTCCCAGAGAGCATCAGAGGTGCTTTATCTGGATGGGGTGAGACCCCAGTCACAGAGTTTCTCAGCCACAAAACCTCCCAGCATCACTAGTCCTACCACACGACGGTGCTGAGCTCCCGCTAGATGATCGCAGGCTCTCTGAGGAGAGAATGAAATGAAAGGGCTGCTGATATTAAGGGAGAAACACATTGCTCGGAAATGCATTGAGAGGTGCCAGATAGAGAGGAGGAATGGTGAAGTTCCTGCAGAGTGGGGATGGAAGTGCATGAAGGACAGGGTGCTTGCTGGAGCAGCCAGGGTCAGAGTTGGCTGGCAACTCCTTTACAGTGCAGAGTGGAGGGGAAGAGGTTTCCACACTTACTCCAGGACGTCCCTGTTGAACTGCTTCTTGCTGTTGCCCAGGAACTCCCCAATCATCTGGCGGCTGAGACCCTTCCGCTGGAGCAGGAAATGTGCCACCCCAATGGGGGTGTCCGGGATGAAGCCTCGGGAGATCAGGAACTGGATCCCTTTGTCTGGGTTTCTGAAAGGGAAGGACAGAGACATGGTGAGTTTGCACGATCTCATTGAGGCATTATTGCCTCTGCCTGACCTCATGGCTTGCAGCAATGCAGCCCTCATTATGTGCATGGGCTCCTATGAGTTCCTGTGTGTGGCAGGGACGAGACTGGTGGGGGACAGGGAAAAGTGACTTGGGGGACTCCCTCCCAGTTGCCGCTAAGGACAAACAGATGCCATGGAACCTGTTGTGTCACTTGTAGCACCTGCTGTCACCTGGTGCTCACAAGTGCCATCCCACTGATACAATGGATCCTGTTGCACAATACCAGTCACATCAGTGACTCTCATGAGGACATGATTAGACTGTGTCCCCCACAGACAGCACAGGACATAGCAGTACGTTCAGCTGCTTCAAATGCAACCCACAGAGAGCTGTCCCTAAAGACCAAGGGTGAGAGCTGGGCATGTGACCCTTTGCTTTAGGGAGGCTGGGGTTGCACCTTCTGTAGGGCAGACAAAGGCAAAAATGTGACTGTGGAGAGACTTAGGAGACATAGCTGCCATGGACTATGGGCAAATGAGGCTCAAGACAAGGGGGAAAGAAAAATCATTCTCTTTTTCACACATTTTTTAGTGCTCAGCGTTGAGTGACACTTTCTACCTTCCTCACCTGAGCCTGATGCTGGCTGCCTGAACAGAAATCCCATGCTCAGATTTGCTTATCTCTTCCTCCGCTCCCCCCACCCTTAGCTGTGTTGTTCTTCCCTTCTCTATTGATTTACCCCCTCAGGCAGAAATCTGTGTGTGTGGGTGGATGAGAGCACACACCTGGAGAATGCCGTGTCAGAGCTGTGAGAGAGCTGAGAGCAGCTCCCAGTCAGAGGGCTTTTCTCCCTCCATGGCTGTTGAGTGCCTCTCCGAGAGCAGACCTGGTGCTGAGTGCGCCTGACTGCCTTGTTGTGGGAGTGATTTTCTGCTTGTTACTGTGCCAGTGTCTATGCCCGCATATGCAGCTCTTGGGGGGGCAGCGCGTATCTCAACAAGCACACATGTTTGTGTGTGTCTATGTCCTGCGCATGCAGATTTCTCTTGCACCATACATGTTCATCAGAGACCCTGTGTCTGCACATTTTGCCTTTTTCCTCATGTCTCCTATGAGCACGCATGCTCCTATGTATCCTGGGAGTGGCTGTGAGCCTATGAGTGGTGCCTGTCCCACCATACAGGCAGGAATGAGTGTGTTTGTGTGTATTGTGCAGGAAGTTTTCTTCCTATGTTTCAGTCTGCCCCACTGAAGGGTGTCTGTCATGATGCACTCTTGCTGAGGGGAATTAGTGCAATGCCAGGAAGATTGCCACATTCCTTTGGTTCTCTGAGATGGTGAGTGAGGAGAGGAACGAGGGTAGCTTCTTCATGAAAGGATGCTGTATTTCCATCATTAACCCAAATTCAGGGATTTTTGTCAAGGCTCAAGGAGTGAGTTTGCTCAGGCAGTTTTGTGGGGTGAGGAAAGGATAGCATGAGATCTTAGAGCACGTGAATGCATGATGTGCACAGGCACAGACTGTGACACTGTCAGGTGGTAAAGGATGTGGGTGAGCAACATATGTCTAGCTTTAGGGGGATCGGCATTCAGGAGAATGGCCTGCTCCTCACAGGGCCCTCATGGATACAAAAAAGTAGACAGGCTTGAAATAGTTCTGCTTACTCCGCAATGGGACAAAGGGAATATCCTGGGCAGTGTGACACCCCCAGGGAGAGTGGCTGGAAGAACAAGCCAGCCCACTACATTTATGAACAGGAGAGCTGCAAGATCTGATATTGAAAAACCCAGGCCTTCTTCAGGGAAAAGCAACAATGCATCTTCTGTATTATCACACAGATCTCCTGGTTCACCTTTGAAGAGCACAGGCAAAGTTCTCTGCTAAGTGCAAAGGTCACACAGTCAGGGCTAAAGTCAAGTTAAGCAATTCATGAAATACACCTCCACCTGCACACTTTGGTATTTGGCAAGGGACAGTATGGTGTTTGCCGCACAAGGATGATCTCAGCTACACTGGTGTGACTCCAAAGCCACTGGACTGGATTTGGATTCACTCCAGAGGAGCTGGGAGCTGAATGTGGCCAGAAAAATGCAGCTCACACACTCGCATGGATGTGCAGATTTCAGTAGAGATGGCACACGCAATGCAAGAGGATGTAGGGTAAAACAGTCCAGCTGTGACAGCCCTTCTGCACTGCCTAGACTATGACTCAAATATACATGCGTACACTATTCTTTTGCTAACGGCAACCTTTCATCAGTTTTTCCCTGGATTCAATTTGTTCCCCACAAAATCCTGATAGCAATACAGCATCTCTGCCACTGAACACTTGCATATGTATCCCATGTACTGCAGCATGCGGCTTTTGCCCAGATGTGCAGCAGACAACTCCAATTCCATCTCTCCTGAGCCTGGTCCCTGCTATTTTCTTTAGCATTGCAGGGGTGTTAAGCACAGCCAGCAAATGCTGCGGGATTCCTCACGTCCTGCTGGCTTTCCCTCTGCCCACGCAGCCAGCTGCCCACACGCACTGAGTTATTACAGCAGCGCCGCATAATGAAGCACCCTCCATTCCAGGGATTCCACCCCCTCACTGTGGAGTGGGGATGGGGAAAGTGCCACGGCAGCGCAGCATCGATGTGCTCCCAGGGGCCTGCTCTGAGCCAGAGTGCTGCTTGCTGAAAAGGCAATGCAAGGCCGGATAGACTATGGCAGATGGTGCAAGCAACTGGAGGCTTTCAGCTTTTGGTCCAGGGGAGTGGTCAGCAAAAAGGATGTGCACTCATGCACGCGTGGCCTCAGGACCTGTGGGATGATGCCCACATTGCAAATCCTACAATAGTAAAATGGTTTCTTGCTGGAAATTGACAAGGAAACCAACAACCAAATAAGATCAGAAAGCTGAATGGCCTTCCCAGCCCCTTGGATGGAGGTGCACTACAGTGTCACAAGGGGAGCCATGTGGCCCTTTGATCCCACTCAGAGAATAAAAGAAAGGCTTCACTCCCCAAAAATAACAGGTCATAGAATCATAGAATGGCTTGGGTTGGAAGGGACCTTAAAGATCATCTAGTTCCAACCCCCCTGCCATGGGCAGGGACACCTCCCACTAGACCAGGTTGCTCAAAGTCCCATCCAGCCTGGCCTTGAACACCTCCACGGATGGGGCATCCACAACTTCCCCAGGCAACCTGTTCCAGTGCCTCATAGTGAAGAATTTCTTCCTAATATCTAATCTAAATCTACACTCTTTCAGTTTAAAGACATTACCCCTTGTTCTATCACTACATGGCCTTGTAAAAAGTCCCTCCCCATCTTTCCTGGAGGCACCCTTGAGGTACTGAAAGGCCACAACAAGGTCTCCCCGAAGCCTTCTCTTCTCCAGGCTGAACAACCCCAACTCTCTCAGCCTGTCTTCGTAGGAGAGGGGCTCCAGCCATCTGATCATCTTCATGGCCCTCCTCTGGACTGGCTCCAACATGTCCATTTCCCTCTTGTGTTGGGGGCCCCTGAGCTGGACACAGTATTCCAGGTGGGGTCTCACAAGAGCGGAGTAGAGGGGCAGAATCACCTCCCTCCACCTGCTGGCCACGCTTCTCTTGATGCAGCCCAGGATGGCTTTCTGGGCTGCAAGCGTACATTGACGATTCATGTGGAGCTTCTCATCAGCCAACACTCCCAAGTCCTTCTCCTCAGGGCTGCTCTCAATCCATTCTCTGCCTAGCCCGTATTTGCGCTTGGGATTGCCCTGACCCACGTGCAGGACCTTGCACTTGGCCTCGTTGAACTTCAGGAGGTTGGTATGGGCCCACCTCTCAAACCTGTCAAGGTCCCTCTGGATGGCATCCCTTTCCTCCAGCATGTCCACTGCACCACAGAGCTTGGTGTCATCAGCAAACTTCCTGAGGGTGCACTTAATTCCACTGTCCATGTTGCCAACAAAGATGTTTAACAGCACCGGTCTCAAACACTGACCACCGAGGAATGCCACTTATCAGTGGTCTTCATTTGGTCATTGAGCCATTAACTGCAAATCTTTGAGTGCAACCATCCAGCCAATTCCCTGTTCACTGAATCTTGTCTCCCCAATTTAGAGACAAGGACGTCATGCAGGACAGTGTCAAAAACTGCACAAGTCCAGGTAGATGACATCAGTTGTTCTCTCTTTATCCACCAACACTGTAACGTCGTTGTAGAAGGCCAACAAATTTGACAGGCACAATTTGCCCTTAGTGACGCCCTGTTGCCTGTCACCAATCACCTCCTTATTTTCCATGTGACTTAGCATGGTTTCCAGGAGGAGTGGCTCCATGATCTTGCCAGGCACACAGGTGAGACTGACTGGCCTGCAGTTCCCCAGGTCTTCCTTTTTTCCATTTTAAAAAATGGGGGTTATGTTTCTCTTTTCCAGTCAGTGGGAACTTCACCGGACTGCCACGACTTCTCAAACACAATGGATAGTTGCTTAGCAATTTAATCCGCCAATTCCCTCAGGACCCATGGATGCATCTCATCAGGTCCCATGGACTTGTGCACCTTCAGGTTCCTTAGATGATCTCAAACCTGATCTTCTTCTACAGTGGGTGGTTCTTCATTCTCACAGACCCTATCTGCGACTTGGAAGATGTGGCTAGAGCACTTGCCGGTGAAAACTGAGGCAAAAAAGTCGTTGAGTACCTCAGCCTTCTCCATATCCCAGGTAGCCAGTTCTCCCATTTCCTTCTAGGGACGGCCCACATTTTCCCTAGTTTTGCTTTTATCACTGACATACTGATCACATATCACTGACATGTAGAATCTTTTCTTGTTACCCTTGACATCCCTGTAAAAATTTAATTCTCTCTGGGCTTTAGCTTTTCTAACCTGCTCGGACAATTTCTCTGTATTCCTCTCAGGCTACCCGTCCTTGCTTCCACTCTCCCTAGGTTTCCTTTTTGTGTTCGAGTTTGTCCAGGAGCTCCTTGTTCATCCATGCAGGACTCCTGGCATTTTTGCCCAACTTCCTCTTTGTTGGGATGCATTGCTCCTGAGCTTGGAGGAGGTGATCCTTGAATATTAACCAGCTTTCTTGGGCCCATCTTCCCTCCAGGGCTTTATCCCACGGTGCTCTACCAAGCAGATCCCTGAAGAGTCCAAGGTCTGCTCTCCTGAAGTTCAGGGTAGTGAGCTTGCCATGTGCCCTCCTCGCTGCCCTACGGATCTTGAACTCCACCATTTCATGGTCACTACAGCCAAGGCTGCCCTTGAGTTTCACATTCCCCACCAGCCCCTCCTTGTTGTCAAGAACAAGGTCCAGCATGGCACCTCTCCCCATTGGCTCCTCTATCACTTGGAGAAGGAAGTTACCATTAATGCATTCCAGGAATCTCATGGATTGCTTATGCCCTGCTGTGTTGTCCCTCCAACAGATACCGGGATGATTGAAGTCCCCCATGAGGACCAAGGTTTGTGAATGTGAGGCTGCTCCTATGTGTCTATAGAGCGACTCATCTGCTCAGTCTTCCTGGTTGGGTGGCCTGTGTCAGACCCGCACTGTAACATCACCTGCCCCTGCCCTCCCTGTAATCCTGACCCATAAGCTCTTGGTTGGTTCCTCATTGATCACCAGGCAGAGCTGCATGCACTCCAGCTGGTCCTTGACATAGAGGGCGACACTGCCCCCTCATCTCCCCTGCCTGTCCTTCCATTCCAACACTCCAGTCACAGAAGCCATCCCACCCCGTCTCCATGATGCCACGAAGATCATAGCCCTGCAGGTGTGCACGTCTCTAACTCCTCTTGTTTATTCCCCATGCTACGTGCATTTGCATAGAGGCATTTAAGTTGGGTCCCCGATGAAGCTAACTTACTGGCTGGAGTGACTGGAATTCCTTTGCGCTGCACTCCAGGCGCTCTCCTGCTGAACTGTGATCCTCCTCCAGGCTCTGGGCGTCTATTGCGAGCACTGGCATTCACACTGGATGTGGGATGGATTGACATTCCACTGGGTGTCTCCATACTTTTCAGAAGAGAGTCACCTACTACTTATCACCTGTCACCTTTTCTTAGTGGCACTAGGGAGCAGATCAGGCTGCCTTACTCAGCTCCAGTGTCTCTCCTGATGTCACTGGTCTTTCCTCTTCAGTCTGCAGAGCGGTGAAGGGGTTCTGCAAGGGCACCTCAAGCTTCGCGGGAAGTCTCTTCCTCCCGCTGGTCCTTGCTGTTGCAAGCCTCCATTCTTCTGCATGATTGGCCCCCCTCCTTTCCGTGTGTGCTGATGGGGGAGTTGTTTGTTGTTTGGCTATGGGTCCACTGCAGACTGCAGTGGTTTTGGTTGTTTGGTTGTGGTCAGTTCCCTGCCTCCCTGTCCTCCAACATTTTGTCAAGAAACTGAGCCTTACAGGTTACCACACATTATTTCAGCAGCTAGTTTCAAGGGAGCAGGGGAGGTCTGGCTAGGAAGTTGTGTTTTGGAGTTCCACATTAAGTCTTCTATCCCACAGGGACCTGCAAGATGCAGTGAACCCAGGTCACTGAATGGAGGATGGCAGAGCTGCTTCCCCAAAACAGACCTGGTGCTGCTAATATGTCACATGAATGTGTGCCAGGCAGACTAGGGGAGGAGGAGAGGCTGGGAAAAAGCATTTTTACCCCTGCTTTATCTTCGTATCAGTGCTCATGTCAACTGTGCAGGAACCAAAAACACATTGGGTGGAGGGGCTCCTGCCAAGCACAGCTGAGAATACTGAAACACTTAGTAGCAGAGACGTGAGCCCCATGTCCCCTCCAGAAGTACACCTATCCCAACACAAACACCAGAACATCTGTGTGGACCTGGAATTATATCATAATCAACCCCCACCTGTGTTTGGTGCCTACCTTCTCTCATTCCAGCCTTCTTGTGTTCATCAGGCAAATCTGTGTGCGCCCAGAGCCTGACTTTGATATATAAACATGGACCCACCTGTTCACAACCTTATCTCAGAGCTAGTAAAATGTTCTCCTCAGTTCTGAGAGAGTCCCAAATCTGTCTGCTCGAACACCAGTTCTGGATGTGGTCTGAGCCCAGCCCTAAAATCCTCTCTTCCAGGTTGCTGCCTCCTGGAGTCCACATCCTCCATGCTATACATACATAAATCCTGTGCATTGCCCCCTTGTCTGTGCAAAACTTCTGCCTAGGATTGCATAATCTTTAGTCCTCACTCTCACCAAAAGGCCCACGCTAATGTATGGCAAAACATTCTTCTAGTATGAGTGCGTTACATCCCCAGCATCTTTATCAGGGCACTCAAATGGAAACCAAGACAGCATAAGGTGAGAGTGTGATGATGGAGCAAAAAACAGTATTTCTCATGGCTTACTTTGATGAGAAAAGTCTCATTGAAAGGCAACGAGCAAATCTAAAGCTCCTTATAGCAGCTCAGCTGCTTTCTGCCAATCCGAAATAGACTATGTGTGACCTCTTCACTTAACCTCTTCTGACGGTAATCTCTGGGCTGCTCTGCTTTTGCCTTCACACCTACAGACTTTTCATAGGATATCAGACTCAGATGTGTGAGAGACTGAGATGACTAAACTTGGTCTGTCAGGTGAAAATCTACCCAAATACCAGAAGGAAAATGACAGCCAGAGAACTCGTACTGGGCTAGCCAAGCTCAGCTCTGCCTCCCTTTGCTTGGGAATGCCCCATGCTAAGTAACCAGGGCTGGGTTTACATCCTCAGCTACGCTTGTTCCTTTGCAACAGAGTGGAGCAGGAACCTAGATCCCAGGCTCAGCTTGTGGATGCCAAATGGACAGCAACTGGGACTGAAGGTTCAGAATTCAGGAGAGCATGGGCACTACTCATGGGGCACTGGGCTTGTTCCTCTGTTAGGCATAAGATCAAGACAGCACTTGGGGGACTTTAGGGAAAAAGCTTCTGGGCAGCCAACCTGTGGTCTGCATTGCATACCCAGATGGTCATGACCTTGAATACAAAAAACTTCCCCAGAGATGGATCTAAACTAAGAACCTGCCATCACCTGTTCTTTTGAGGCATGAAATAGGCTGGAAAACACGAAAGAGGAAGAGTCACTTACATATTAAAGAGGTTCAGCCCAATGCGGTAGAGGCGCTTCCTCATGGTGTCTGTGGAAAGTGTGGGGGACTTGCAGCTAGCTGGATTCTCGCAGTGGTACCTTGGGAGGCTGAGGATCATGGCCTGCAGTGCTTCTTTTGAGGACACCTCAGAGGCTGACTTGGCTGAAGTGGAAGTGCTGCTGCTGCTCAGCTGCTCTGAGTTGTCTGCATTCTCAGACTCAGAGCCTTTGCTTTGCCCCATCTCATTGCTAGCATCAAACTGGAGCTTCTGCACTGCCATCTGCCCAGGCTCAGCACTGCTGTCTCCTGTACCATTAGTACTGACATTCACCTCGGTGAGAGTGTGGCTGTTCTGGAGAGCTCCGGAGTCAGGTAAGCTCTCTGGGGCAGCCGGTGGTTCACTGGCTTCTCCCTCCCCTTCTCCTGGGCTTTCTTCAGCCTTGGTAGCTTGAGAGAGCCCAGCCTGGCCATTGCTGCTGAGGCAGTTTGCCATGGACACCGAGGTAGACGATGAGACAGAGATGTTCTTGTTGTCGATCTGGACTGTGACGTCTCGAAAAGCCATCATAAGAGTGCTGCTGCTCTTGGGTAGGGTATCTGGCAGGAGCCCTTCCTCCTTCTCCTTGTCTTGCAGCTCAGCTTCTAAGTCTTGGTTTGGCTGCATTGAGCTGGCACTGAAGGTCTCCCTTATCTGGTATGAGCCCCCATCTTGCAGTGAGCACATGGTCTTCAGGCTCCAGGTGCTGAGGGCATCATCAATAGACTTGGCCAGGGACTGAACTTGTTCCGTGAAGGAGTCCTCCAGCTCAGTCAGTGCTCCACTGATGGTGGCTGGCAAAGATGGGGACCTCACCAATGGGATGCCCACAAAGTTGTACCCCTCCACCAGGGCTTTCTCAGCGGAGAAGCTTTCCGAGTTCTGGACCCGGACTTTCCTCAGAGAGATGCGGCGTGGCATGCGGCTCTCCAGCAGTGAGTTGCGGATCTTCTCAAAGTTCTTGCTGAGCTGGTACTGCCGGAAAGCAGTCTGGATGGTGCAGGCTGCCCTGCGAGATACCAGGTGACCTCCGTATTTGTGCTCTAACATTTCGATCTGAAAGACATACAAACAGGAGAGGTTATTTTTCCCTAATTGACTTCTGATAGCTTTCTGTTACACCAGTTCCTACACTGATTACATTACACTGAGTAATGACTGTCAGAGGAACTTCTAACACTGAATTCGCTTTTTCCTGCACTGCCATGCCCTTGATTTCAACAGAAACCCCCCTTTAGGGCATGGCTGGCTAAAGCATCAGTACTGTGAGCTTCCTCACAGCTGTAACATGATCATGCCTCTTCCCAGAGCGTCAGCCATACAAGCTGGAGCCTGGAGGTGCCCGTCCCTTGCAGACCCGATTCTGATGGCCTTTAGGGCACGTTCATCACTGCAAATACAGTGTTTCAGCAATGTGTCTTCCTGGTCAGCAGTGCTCTGGTAATGTCAAGCATCATCCCTTCTCTCAGAGTGTTGCTAATGCTCCTCCCCTCCTTAGTCACCTCAGGAAATACTCTCAGGGAAAGGAGAAACCATTCAGAAAAAGGAAAGAAAAGTTAATTTTTAAATGCAGAAAATGCTGGCTTGATCATAGGAGCTAGTGAGAAACATCAGCTTCCACAGAAGTTAGTGGAGGCTGGTTTTGTTCAGTGTCTTTTAAAAAGCGCTCTGAATCACAAAGTGTGTTCCTTTCTGATACCTGAGTTTTTCAGGTGTCAGCCAGCAGTGAAATGAAAACTACCCAAGAAAAGGAAGACTCTCAGTTTTGAAAGATAAAAAATTCGGATTTTAAATGTCGAGACAAGATGTTAAGAACAAGTAGAAGGTGGATTTACTCCTTCCTGAGCTGGTAACAACACATATATAAATACATACACATACAGTTAAGTGGCATCTCAACAGGCTTCAACAAAGCGAGTATGTACGGTTAATTTCTCTTCCATAGTCTAGTATCTATATTTCCCGGTAATCCCCTCACTCCTCTTCTGCAGCTGGACCTTCACTAACATGCTACTGCAGAATGTTAGATCGCTTGGTTCCAGTGAGTGACTGAGAGAGGACAAGAGGGGCAGTGTGAAGATGATGGTGGATGATGGGATTGCAGAAAAAAAGAAGGATGAACTCGAATTGCCTTCACTGAGGTTTTGCCTGAACTATGAGCTAAACTCTACATTGTTGGCACTTCACAGTACAGAGTGCAGGCGCAGACTGTAGTGTTTATATGTGTGTGTGCACATGTGGAAAAGCCAAAAAAAAGAGGTGAAGTGCAGGACTGGGAGTGCTGGTAAAATCAGTCCTGAGTTAACAGCACTACATCGTTCATGTGGTGAGTATGAGCTCATTAGCAGATCCAAAGGATGCGTCTTACTGACTGCATCCTTATTCCCAGACAGATACCACTTGCCCCTCACCATGCCTTGCTGGCCCAGTACTCACAGGATGAAGGACTGAGCTCACAGAACATCTGAGTTTAAATGCAAACTGTTTTTGTAGTGAAAGTGAGACTGAGGAATGAGCCTCAGCTTGCAGAGTCATGTCATGTCATCTGCTTCCTTCATCTTTTCCTTTTTTGCAACACCATGTAAATTGCAGATAAAACCATCAGTGAGTGATCTAGGTACAAGTAAGGCCCTGGAATGACAGCTGTAAGAAGTAAATCACCTCTGGCATCTTTCCAATACTAACTCCTCTGGAAGCAGGCGAAGACAATATGACCTTGGGAGATGAGAGAAAGAAAGGAACAACATGACCCCAGCCGTTCTGTCCCAGCACTGGTATCCTGGCTTCTGGATTAAGTACTGGAGGCTTTGCCCACTGGCACCCCATCACACCAGGCAGCAACAGGTCTTAGGGATCCTGCTGCACACTGGATGAGAGGCTGCCATTTCTGGAAGGGCGCAGGAGGGGGCACATCCTTTCATATTTCCCTCACTGGAAATGAAGCAGGGACCCTTTGCCTTGTGCTCAAACATAGGGTAGGCTTCCGTTTTCTGTTTGCCTTGTCCTGCCCTTGAATTCACATCTGTCCGAAGCAAGCATCAAAGCCCAGCACTGAGAAATACTAGCAATTTGTTTAGCAATGGAGTTGGCCACTGCAGTTATAGATGCAGCTGGCTCAGATATCAGCTTACCCCTAATTTAAAAAACATTGGCCTAATACTGCCCTGCTGCCCTCCTTTCTAGAAAGGGTTTGCAGAATTGGTGCTAAAAATCACCCACACAATGACCACGGATCCAGGTTCATTTACCACAAGACCTCTCAGAGGTGTTTTGGATAAACAAGGTCCCTGCTTATCCCCAGAGTTCAATGTGGCCGGAAAGAGAAATACAAGGACAAGAAGAGACTCTGGGTAGCAAGCAGAAGGGTTTTGCTGGGGTTCTTTGTCCTTCTTTCCAAAAAGACTATCTTAAATCCTACCATAAAACCAGCACTCCTGTAACATCTCTCTGAAGTTGGACTCCCTGGAAAAAGACTGTTATCCCTTGGCCCTTCCCTTCAGGAGGAAGGCCAGGCAGATAAATGCAAATTAAACCAATAACCTGTGCAGGCCCAGCCCAGACAGTTATTACTGACAACTGACCGTGAGCACTTAATATAACAGTCTGGTTAATCAAAATGTAAAGCTAATTGTGTTGGGAGGGAAAGAGGAACAAATGGGAGGGACAGACACAGCTATCTGAGGGACAGAATAATAGTAAGATGCAAAATAAGGCAGAAGCAAGAGCCTTATAATTATCTGAGGTTTCCAAGGAGGTGACAGCCGTTCTGAAAACATGAAATTCATATGCTCTGATCTTATTAGAGGCCAAGACAAGATGTCATCGCTGATCTGAAGTAAAAGGCCAGTTTATCTCATGCAAGGACAGTTCCTGAAAAGGCAGACTTTAATAACTCCTAAGAGGAGACATCCTTCTAAAAGTCTAAAAGAATGGTGCAGGCTGTCAGTACCTTGATAAAACATAACCAGCTTTTTGCAGACCATTATCTCAGTCCTCCCAAAGGGCTAAGGCATTAAGGAGCAGAAGAAGATGTAAAGCGAGAGGACTCCCAACATAATCTGTTCTCCAGTTCAAACCAGATGTGCAAGGATGGGTTCTGCATGTGGTCCACTGCCATCCAGCCCTGTCCAAAGCCAGGGGAGTCCTACAGTGTCTTGTGGCTGGGATAACAAGGACCAGGATTGGTCCAAAGGGTGCTTGAGAAGACTGGCAAAGTCAGAAGCAGCACCCCCATGGAGAAGTCCCCTCCCCACCCTGCTTGATAGGAGTGGGTTTCCATCTCCCTCTCCTTGATGAACCCCAGCCATTTACTGCTTACTGATGTCTGAGACATTCACATTTGCTATCAGGTCGAGTTAACTGACACTCCAGAGGAATTAAGGATTTCACACAGCTGTTGGCCTGTTTTCTTCCTCTTAAGAGGAGGAAAGGGCATCCATTAGCACCACAGCAGTCACAGGTAATGGAGATGTATGTCTGGCTTGCTGGAGGAACCTTCTCTTCCCATTTGAGAGGCGAGAAAGGCCAGACATGATTGGCCTTCTCTCACTCCTAATAAACCCTATGAATCACAAGTAATTGCCTACTTAAAGCTACTCTTCTCTGGGGAATGATCTGACAGCAGGCGCCAAAGGAAGGGAAAAGTGGGAGGGGGGTCGGGGGGGATTTCAAAGAATAATTAGCCTAATACATTTCTGGACCTCAATATGAACACTCAGTCTGAGCAATTCAGGCCTTGTGGCTGAATTAGAAATGGCTGTGAAATATCCATTGCCATGAGGGATTGCACATGAAGGCAGCTTTAACAAGGTCAGCCTAAGGCAAGCCAAAGTGCCAAGCCTGAATATGGCCAAACATTTGAGGTGCACACCCCATGGCTTTGTTGCCCATAGGCATAAATTCATAAATCTGCCAGGAGAAAATGAGCCTGATCTTTTTCTCAGTTAGCACTGGTTTTCCACCCAGGTTGCCACTGAGCATAGTGACATGCCACCATGTTAGCAAGAAGAGAATCAGGCTCAGTGACAGAATCTGAGTCACTCCAGTCAATGCATGCATTGTAAAAAAAAAAAAAAAAAAAAGACATACAGAGCATACCTGTTCTTTATCACCCATTCTTAACACCTCTCCCTCCCGCCAACCTTCCACAATGTAAGGATATTGCCCTTGTTAAGGGCCCTGTGTTAATGGGATATTTTCCTTCATACATGGGACATCTGCCGCCCTTCAGCGCAGAAGAGTACGTACAACTGAAAGCACGCTCCTCTCTTCTGTGGTCCCCTCCATTTTCCCAACATACAATAGAGCTTAAGCGTAGGGGAACTTTAGCACTTGAGTTTCCTTTCCAACCTCCCAGCATCGTGTACTTCTGCTTTGCGGACTGTCAGCATGCTCTGTTTCATGGGATAGAGAGCAAGGAGAGCCATGACACCACTCACTAACCCTCTAGTATGATGCTGAGGGGCAATGACCGGTAGATGACCTGCACCTCCAAGCCCTGCAAAGGAGGCTGTATGCTACCCTTCTTCCTTACTAGCACTCAGTCCTCTCCCGAAAGCTAAATGTGACTTCAACTGCACTGTGAGACTAAAAATATCTCCTTCCACCTGTTTTTCTTACTGTAAGCTCTATTAATGTATTACAATTTGTGCTATGACTAGGGAACTACTGGGACAGTGCTGTGAGGGTCTTATCACCCTTATTCCCATTCAAGAGAACTACCTGACAAGTAAGTTTATAGGAATACCTATGAAAACACTTAATAGAGTGCAAGACTGGAAGAATTAATACTCTTCACTCCCTGAAAATCTCCCCTTCCAAAGCTGGAGGCAATCGACTGAGGACATCCACCAGGCTAGAGGAGCACACATGCTGTAAAGCCCCTTTTGCTGTGAGAAAAATGGTTTCACCTATAAGATAGGCTAGGTCCCTGCAAGGTCAGCGCTGCAAGACACCAAAATTTAATGAATGAGCAGCTACCATGTCTCTCTGTCTCACATGCAGCCAGGGTAGGTCTGGCCTCTGCTGTAAGAACAGTGATAGGACAACATGACCTTAAAGCTAAAATAACACAGGACTGACGCTCCCCAGGACAAATCAGAGCAGCTCCAGGACATTGAGGAGGCTAAGCCCATATATAGCAGCCAAGATCTGGCCCACCCTGAGGATATGTCACATTAGCTTGTGAAGCAAGTTAATTAGTCTCTCTTGTTTCTTTTCCTGGTGTGAAGCAGGAATTCTGTCCGAGTTGAGCATTCTCTCTCTTTTGAGAAAGACAGAGCTAAAGAGCCAAGGTCTCTTTTTTGCTCAGGAATTTATTGGGCCATTGATCTGTTTAAGGACAGCATATATGCCTTGAGGCAAGTGGCAGAGAGATGTCCCAGGAGCAGCAGCTTCTTCTGTGTGAACCTCATTAGCTGAGACCCTTCATCTGGAATAGCACAGCTCCCACTGAATTCTCCCCCTGAACGTAATCTGGACACTGTCACACTAGCACTATTGCTTGTCCTCCTCATCTTGCATACCGCAGGGTCTGCATATCAAACAGCCTCTGCTTGAGCTGCCATCCCTGGGAAAAGTCAGAAAGGATTCTTTAGGTTTTGTTTGGCACAACAGAGCTCTCCTGGGCTGTAATCTGTAAAGACGTGAGGTGGGGGAGGGGGGCGACAAGAAACACACACACATTCCACCTCATTGCTTTTGAGTAAGGAGGCCAGCTGCTATTAGCCCCTGTCCCGCTATCCCCTGCTGGGATCCCATCAGGAGATGCAGCTCGACATGGGCAGACTTGTGCTCTGGAGCTAGGCTGTAGCCTCAGGCACAGGAGGCAAGGCTTGCAACTTCAAGAACTGAATCATTTTCTCTCAGCCTGGCACACCTGCCTGTCTCTTCAGCATCCATCACCAGATTGAAGGCAGGGATTGTAACAATACACAAACATCGTGGTAGACACTGTGCAGGACACTCATTGAATACACCCCACTTCCCCTGAAAGCACATGCTTTGAAGAGGCTCATGCGGAAGCACACTGGGGACTTGCCCAGTGTGACCCAAGAGGGCAAGATGGGCTCTTGGAGACCATCCCACGAGGGAGGTGTTTTGGGACAATCAGTTGCTGGGAGCTCTACAAGCACTGTATGCTTGTGAGCAAGGCAGTATCTCTGGATGCCATAGCTCTTGCCTGCCCGCAACCTGTTTCTAAGCCTAGAGTCACAACTGAGTATCTGGGTCCATTTTGGACCACGGAACCCAGGCAACGAGGAGCAGAGCCCAGCAGGTTTGTGTGAAAGGGTGTCACAGTCAGAGGGGGGGGAAGCTACTTCCTCCATCAGCCCCACATAGCCAAAGGGCCAGGCCTGTTCAGGCAGGGAAAAAGCTCAAGGTGAACAAAGGGCTAAAGTATTTGCCGAAAGACGTCCCACCACAGTGCGAATGCAGTCCCACCCACCCCGTCCCCTTCTCCCACAGCCTGAGGAGGAAGCCTCTGTACCTGTTTATTCTTTAGGTCAAGGGAGAGCTCATAATCGGAGGCAGCTGCATGGGAACACGAGGCCGTCCCTTTGCTGCGCTGCACTCTCACTGGGGAGCCCGTGTGGTGGAGGCTCGCCTTCTGCACCAGAGGGGAACACCCCGCTGCCTGCTCTTCTTGGAGCTCCGCATGCTGGGCTTTTAGCGTCAGGGTGTCGGACCTGCCTTCCTGGCCACTCTGTCTGCCGGCCTCCTTCGGATCCTCCGTTTCACACCCGGCTTTCTTGCTTGTGGAACCGCTGGGATCGTCACTGTGAACAAAATGCAATGTTTCGCTTTTTTTATTTGTTTTTATTATATTTTATTTATGATTATGTTTTTTGTATTTCTCTATACTCATTCACTGAGTTGCATTTTAAATATTTAGAGAGCCTGGGCTGTGAGGGGTCTCTCTCAGCGATGGATCAGGACTTTAGGTTGATGCAGCCAAAGCTCTGATACCTCCCTCCCTGAGAGCAGGCACCTGTGCTGCACACACTGTACAAACCAGTCCTGTGACTCCTGGAGCTGCCCGGCTGCCTCTGCTCAAAGTCCTGCAGCTGGAGGTGAGGCACCAAGGAGGGTGTCATGGCTTACGGACACCTCTCCTGCTCCTTGGAGCAGCTGGCAGCTGGCAGTCACCCCTGTGCTCTTGCTGCCTATTGCTCAGCATCCCCTGTGCATCCCAGAGTCCCATCTGGCATGAAGCCTGGATCCCAGGGGTCCAGTTTTCCCCTGGAGTTTCTAAGGGCATGTGGGAAATGGTGGAGGGGCGGCTGAATGTTGCAGAGTTTCCAGAGAAACCCTTGGAGACCTGAGAGTACGAAGATGCAACAAAGCCAGCCAGCCCTGAGATCCTGACTCTTTAAAGCAGTCTGCAATACAGCTGTAGCAGACTGCAGAACTTCCATGAAAGATGCCATTTCTTTCTGACCCACAGATTGCTGTGCCACTGAGATCTTGTGGAGAAAGAAAAACACCCCTTTCTCCTGCCAACCACAGCAGTAATTGTGTGAAACCAGGGTCTGGCAACAATGCACTCTAAGAGAGCTGACATGTTTCGCTAGACAGGATGGGATTAGCACATCTGATGCACTGAACTGCTGAGGAAGTCTGTTAACCTCTCTTGCTGAATATTTTCAAGATTCATCCAATTTCAAACAAGATTTTGGTATTCTGGGGGACTGTTTGAACCATTTGAGTGTTTGTTTGTTGTTACATTAGTCACCTTCCACTGGCTACAGAGGAATAATTTATGACTTCCAAGAGTGTGCAGGCCAGTCCACATGGACTCTGGGTTCTACTGCACCATGTACATCGGATACAGCTCCACTGATTTCCAGGGGATGAGTATTTAGCTGAGAGCAACATCTAGTTTGGAAATAATTACCACAGAACCAATGCGTTTAATTCCATTGAAACCAGGGATGTGTACTGCCTCCCATATTTAAACACCATTAAATTATTTAATTCACTTCTGAATCATATTTCTTTCTCTTGGATTTGCTCCACATACGACCAGTTCTGCTGTCATCTAGATAACAAATCATTTTATGATTGGTGTTGATGTCAGAGCAAAATCAGGGAAATTAGATATGATTTTCTGTAGTGCCCAAATTACTCAGAGGCATTTAAGTCTCATTTTCAAAAGTGCTGTAAGCACTTAAGAGCCCAAATCTTCTAACTGTAAATAGACTTTGCCTCCTAAGCCTCGGAGCACTTTTGCATACTTACTAGTACTTTAAAAGGAAGTTCATTCTCTCCAATGGCAGCTCTTCTGTTCAGTAGACTTAAGAATCAAATTTAGAACCCACAGTTTCTAAAAAGGTTCCTAATCTGATGAGCCAAAGACAGTATCACAACTTTAAAACTAAGAAAAATTAGGGATTTAAAGGTAAAAAGTTTCTTCTTTTATACACATGCACGTAGTCACCAGTTAGACTTAAAAAATAAATTCACAGAAGAAATCAGTCTTCGTCAAAGCATATTAAAATGACATATCTACATACTCATCAATCAGGAAATAACACCATTAAAATGAGGCATAAAACTGTCCTTTTAGGTTGTACACCTCATAGAATCTTTCCTTGTTCTATTCCTGATATTATGTAATGGAACACTCTTTTTTCTACACCTAAATACATACATGTAAAGTGTGTACTCATTTTTAACTCCTTCTGTTCTATGTCCATCCACGTTGCAGGAAACATTAATAAAAGACTTTTCTCTTACAGCTCTCACTGCAACATTTTTATTGGCAGCCTCTGTTCTATCCATTCTCATTTTAACCAGCAGAGCAGTAATTTTTATCCTCGGCTCAAGGGATGGCCAGGTGAACATAGATTTGATCATGTTTTCATTGAAGTGCGTGCCAAAAGCCTCACAAGTATTTCAGTGGGAACCGGACTGTGCCCTACAAAGCAATTTCAGCGAGACGCATAAGCTCTGATTCAACAAGCCACATATCCCAGAATTGCTCTGCTGAGTCAAGGGCACAGCGCACAGTGTGCTACGCAGACTTTCTGTAGGGCAGATGAGGGCCTGAGGCAGTAGACCAGAGAGCTAGTTGACTTCCCTTCGAGCATGAATGGACTCCAAATGCCAGCAAATATTCCCTGACGTGATGGTCCTCTAAACACTTGCACATACGCTTAACTCTCTTTTTCTGAAGCCTCCACTGACTGCCCGTGGTAGAACGTGAAGCGTGTGCGTAAGAGTTTGCAGCGTTCGGGCCTGTTGCTCTGTAAGGCTGTACATCACCTCCAGTGTATGCTACCTATTTGGTTTTCTGTCGCACACAGTTTAGAGCCTGAGTGAGTAACATTCATAGTGACAGGATACCCTGCATGCACTGCTAACACAGGAGAAAAGCCTGCAGGCTTTGTAGAATCACAGAATAACCTAGGCTGGGAGGGAAGGCTGGAGGTCTGTATTTCAACTCCCTGCTCAAAGCAGGGCCGTTTTCAAAGACAGATAAGGTTGATCTGGGCTTTCTCTGATCAACTCTTGAATACCTCTGGACATGAAGGTTCCCCAGGCTCTTTGGAAAGCCTTTGTCAGGGCCCTTAGTGCACTAATAGACCTTAATGGTCTGACCTGCCTCAGCTGGCACCCCCACAAATATCCCCTGCATGGTTCCCCCTTTTCAGCCCAGCCCAGAGCCATCAGTCCCTCCCCCAGCAACGCTGTAAGAGTGCTGGTCTCCAGCACTCCTTCCCCTTTCCATAGCCATGGACCCACTTGATCTGGACTCTAACCTGCAGATTGACTCCCCAGCTTGACCTTGGACCTGCCTCATCACCATGGACCTACCCGTTGAACACTGGACTCCGTCTGACCCTAAGTACTCTCGCTGGACCTGATTCTTACCCTGGACAATGAGGCAGAGGGCATTGGATCAACCCTAAATGCTCAGCAGCTCCCTTGAACCTCATTAGGCATTGAGGACATTCCTCAAGACACAGGAGGGCCCTAAGACTGCAAGCACCAAGTGCACACATTCAGTCACAGTGTGTGAGAAGCACCACCAAGCTGAGTTCTCCCACTCACAGAGCATAACTGAAGCCCCTAAAGACACTGTGCTAGGATAAGGTTGCAAGCTAACCACACGGACACGTATAACCTTGCCTTCCTCCTCCATGTATGCTTTCAGCCCACTGAATACACCCATACAGAATGTATTGTGCTTATGCATGGAATTTTCTGAGGGTCAAAACTCGGTCAAATCAAAATCAGATTCCACTGAAGCACTCAAAGGCATTTTTCAGCTAGACGTTTTTATGCTAAATATAAACTTTTTAACCCCCTGCTGGTTTGGCTGTTGTGCTGTTCCGAAAGCAATAGGAAATAGTCTTGCTGAAGTGGGAGTAGTTTCTACATGTTCTTTTTGTGGGGGGAAAAAAAAAATGGCTGAACTACTTTTACTCAGTGGGGAAAAAAAACTCCAAAAAAAGAGGACAAACCTACTTCACCTTTGAGCAAGAGATCAAACTTGGGAAATTTCAGCTTCAGCTGGTAAACTTCAGTGACTTATAGGCAATGGAAAAAAGGGGTAAAGACAGAGTTTGCTTAGCAGCCTGAATGCTAGCACTACGGCCCTATGGTTCCACTTAACACCCTGTATTTCTCCCAGGTTTACTCCCACCTTGAACCTGTTCAGAGGAAGTGTTGTGAAGAGGCCTATTCTCTGTTGTGAGGTAGCAGCAATGGATGAAGCCCTCATATGAGTGACAAAACACACTGCTAAAGATTGAAGCTGATGCTGCAGTGAAATATAGGGTAAAATCTTAACAATCCTCTTTTTTTCCCTCTGTCCTGAGTGACATGGTTGATTTGCATCGGTAGGGCACAGTTTTTGTTAATAAGTGAAGGCTCAGTAGCTATTGTAATCATAATAACAAAAAAACCCCAACAGTAAGAAAAGTGAGTAGGGCAAGGATAGACACTACAGCATGGAAGATCTCCGGGGAAAAAATGTTCTTAAGTAAATTATGGGAATCCACTTTCTTTCCCTTGGCCAGTGAGCAATCAACCTCCCTGGCTGTGTGATGAAAGAAGGGAATGGAGCCATTGCACATTCTGTTTCTTGGATGAGAAAATTTTTCTAACCACTTGTAATAATTAGAAGTCCCATGCAGAGTCTAAGGTGTGAATCCCAATGTCCTGGCCAAAATCCAACTAGGTTAATTTAGTTCTGTATCCCAGCATCACCCCTGCAGTTTCAACTGTAATCAGTGTTCTATACCAGTATCATATACCACCATCTTTCACAGTTTTTACAGCTACTCTTGCATGATAAATGAAGCAATTTTCTGCTAGTCATGCAATCAGGTAGGGAAGGTTTTGTAACATCTTTGAATTCTGTTTGATTGAAAGTTGTAATATTAATGTAAATCACTTGCAATCAGATAAAAAAGGAAGACTATAAATTCAGCTCTTCTGTTCTTCCTAGATGTTCCTACATGACTTTTATGACCCATAGCAACTAGCTTAGTCATTATTACAAAGAGATTTCATCTGCTACAGAAAACATCTCCTATGTTTCAGGTATCTCCTCCTACTTTTGCACTGCTGACTTGTATATGCCTGCTGCAGACAGAAACCAGTTTTGTTAACAAAAATGGTGACTACAGACAATCTGACTGAGGGCTTATATGAAATACTATAGCTAATCTAGCATTTCAAAACAGGGTTATTGGGGTTCTGGGCTGAATCCTAGTGTTTGTTTCAAGAAAGCAGGATGGTGAAAAAGCTCTCACTGAGACAATTCAACTGGGCACCCATAAATATTTTTTGTCTATCACAGATAAGCGAGACTTCTGGTATTTAGCTTCTATGTGCAGATTTCTCACAAAGATTTTCTATAAGGAGTACACTGAGGGAAGGATGTAGGGAGATGACAGAGGAAAAATGGTATTATGTAGAGGTTTTTTTATGACTTCCTTTTTTCTCCCTTCCTGGTATTTTGGAAACTTAAACCCCAAGTCAGTGATAATAAATTACCAAACCAGAAAAGCCCATCCACCCATTCCTAGTAGTAACAGCTCCCCATGTCTTTACAGAGCTGTTGTATCATAATCAGTTCTGGAAGAGATTTGACTGTTTTTCAGTTCCTACAGCAGCACAATGCTGCACTTTCTTGCATACTCCTCACCACCTCCTTGCTGCTGGAAACACACATTTCCAGCTTGGCAAGGATCTGGGCTTCTAACTGTCAGCTGTGGAGCTGAGCCATGATTATCTGTTGGATCTTGACTGTCAGCCTTAAATATTCCCATACCTGATGACTTGAGAAAGAACAGGCAGCCCCTTCTCCCCAAATATTTCAAGCTAGACCTGTAGGCAGAAGCACAGAAATTGGATGCTCCACACATTAGATTCCATTGCCTCACTGTCAAATACCAGAATCCGTTCATGGTTTGAGAGTAATTTTCGTAGCTCTCAGAAAGGTGTTTACAGGGTAGCTGAGTGACTAAACAGGGCTTGAGGGCCAGGACAGTTACTCTTCTGAAGGACAGTAATGTTAGTTGTGTAAGAAATTAAAACTGAGCTTTCTCACTGATCACTCCATAGCTACACAGTTCCCATGTGGTCAAGACACAAAACTCATCTCTTTGCTCCTTCTCTCCTACAAGAAGGAAAATTATTGCAGATAAATAAGAGTAATAACAGAGTAACAAAAATAGCAGTGGCTCTTCCGGACTTGGACAGTGGTGTAAGAAACCAGTCACTCAAGAATAGCGTGCTCAAATGCCCTGCTGGCAGGTATAATGGTTATGCATAAAGAACTAGCTAGTTGGATAGGAGGAAGCTATGGGTGCGAGGTATGACAAAAATACTACGGAGGCTGATTTCACCTCCTCTTTGTGTCCCTGTGTCACTCCAGGAGAAGACGACATTGCTGTTTCCTTACTAAACACCTTCTTCATGGTATTCAAGGTCAGTATGTAGGATTGTGGCTTGTAACTGAGGCAAAGACAACATGGACTGGTTGTGAAGGACCACAAAAATTTATGAATCCATTTCACAGAGCTCCTTGTGAGGATCAGTTGGTTATCGTATATAAGCTTCTCTAAAGTGCTGTAAGCAATTAGTATTATTGTGGCCTGAGAGCCATACGAGACTTCAAAGCTTCAGAGATGTCAGAATAAAAACCCTTAGAAAATGCCATATGGAGAATTAGACAAAGAGGTCACTAACTAATGCCAAGAGAACGGAGTCCAGACACCAAGACTGCAAGAACCTGTGCTCCCTCTGTCTTAAGACATTTCAGCATTTCTGCTGTCCTCTCTCCTCTCTCTGCTCAGAAAAAAATTAAAAAAATAAAATCAATTGCTGACTTAGCAGGGTCCAAAGTGCCTTTTCAGTTTATTTCATTTCAGTGTTCCCTGAGGACACCCATAACATATGGTGAATGGGTTGATCAGAATTCAATGAAAAAAAGTGGCTGAGACAGGCTTGGTAATATATAATGGGATCTTTTCAAGGTTCAGAGATTTCTGACATGCTGAGGGTCTGAGTGCAGAAGAATTGCTTCTGATTTGCTTTTAAGTTCAGGTTTTAGGGTGACTTGGAGGCAACGCTCTCTGGGAGCATGCTGAAAATGATGGAAGGCAAAAGTCTTTCCTGCCAGGGAGGCAGGGAACTTGGAACTTGATCTTGGCAAATCATCCCCTGCCAAGCGAGATGCAGCTTTCTCAGACAGTCTCCCCCAACACAGACAAATATAGGAACAAGATTCTGATTTTGTCTACATTCACGTAACACCTTGCAAAGCAGTGGCACCAAGCCATCTTCTCACACTAGTTTTACCCAAGAGGAATTAATGATAATTAGCCAAAGCTCATTACCCATCCCAGAATATATTACTTGTTTCATAAAAAGGCTGGCACACACACCTGTAAAATAGATTTGACAGTACAGTACGGTAAATACATTGGAAATCAATTAAATTTAACATCCTTTAGCACAAACTGAACCAGGCAACATGTTTTCAACATTGCTTAAAGTGTTTTTCGTGAGATATGTATTAAGCAGACAGAAAATGTAATAATACTAGCAAACACCTCACATCCCACAGGGTCCAACAAGCCAAACTCAGGGCCTCCATTTCAGATTTGGTACTTAAATATGATCCCCATGTGCTGTGTAATTCCCACATTGTTGTATTGTTGTACCTTTTGCTACAGAACAGCGCTACAGGAGCTAAACTTTTCTGATGCACCCCATGCCCTTGTGGTGCAAAGATGATCGTCCAGGTGTCAGTCTGGGCTGGCTGCCTGTCTGAGGGACAGGCTCTCCATGACTAACTTCAGCCACCTGAGGACCAGGATCTCTGCTTTTTCATGGAGACAGACAGGTTCCTCCAGAGAGTGACTTGGAGCAGCTAAAACAGCTCTCACTGTATGAGAAGTGGTGTTTATGGTGCAAGGCTGGCTGTGCTGGGTCCTGTGGCTGTCACACAGTTTTTTCCTATGTGTGCCTGGGTGACATCTCAGAATAAGACTTGGGTCATCTCTGGGGCATACCCCTCTTTCCTCCGTTCTTCCCAGCCAGGCATCCTACTTCACCAGCTGCAGAAGCACAGGACTCAGCTTAGGAAGTAGAGCCCCTTTCTCAGCTGCCCACCACACCTCAGTGCTTGATGCCCCAGGCCGGTTGCTGTGTTGTCCATGCAGGTTAGACTAGGATGAGGTCCCACAGCCTGTCACTGCAAAGGGGGTTACTTATAGCTGTGTCAAATGGGGCACCTGTGCTTATCACTGAGGTGTGAAAAGCACCAACTGGACAGTGCAGACATAGGGGGACCCTGCTCTGCAGGGTTTAATTACTTTTACTTTAACCCCAGACTTCTCTTGCCTCTGCAATGTTTGGTAAACACGACCTTTTAGAGAAGGAAAAAACAGATGGCATCCTGCATCAGTGTAACTGCCCGCTCAGCACCCCGGGAAAGAGAAACTTGGCTTCTCAGCAGCAGTCTTTCTGCCACTTCAACTCAGATCTCTTGGCTCCTCATCCCTGAGGCAGGTTTGAACAGCACCAAATTCGCTGACAAAAGCCTGCCGGTGCAATCATGCAGAAGATAGAATTTCACTGCTAAAATGAGATGAATTCAGGGCTGGGAGGCAGCAGAGCCTCTACAAGGCAAAGAAACCTTGCATATCTCCTCAGCCCATTGCTCTCCTATTCCAGCTACCTGTGAGCTGGATTAGGGACACAAATCTTGGCATTTATAGACCCAAGGAAGGGCTTCTGTGGTCTTCTTTTTCCTCCTGTTGTGACAGACCCTGGGTTGGACTGCACCTCTGAGTTCCTTCCTAAGGGATCAGGGTAACTGATTACTAAATGCCAAGCCACTCTCCATGATAAGTCATGGCAGTCAGGTGAAGACCCTGGTGACTGGAAAAAGGGAAACATCACACCCATTTTGAAAAAGGGTAGAAAGGAGAACCCTGGGAAATACCGACCTGCCAGCCTCACCTCTGTTCCTGGGGAGATCATGGAACAGATCCTCCTAGAAGCTATGCTAAGGATGGAGGACAGGGAGGTGATTCAAGACAGCCAGCATGGCTTCACCAGGGGCAAGTCCTGCCTGACCAACCTAGCGGCCTTCTATGATGGAGGAACTACATCAGTGGACAAGGGAAGAGCTATGGATGTCATCTATCTGGACTCCGTTAGGCCTTTGACACAGTCCCCCACAACATCCTTCTCTCTAAACTGGAGAGGTATGAATTGGATGGGTGGACTGTTCGGTAGAAGAGGAATTGGTTGGATGGTCACATCCAGAGGGTAGTGGTCAATGGCTCTGTCTCCAGGTGAAGATGGGTGACAAGTGGTGTCCCTCAGGGGTCTGTACTGGGACCAGTACTGTTTAATACCTTCATCAATGACATAGACAGTGGCATTGATTGCACTCTCAGCAAGTTTGCAAATGACACCAAGCTGAGTGGTGTGGTTGGCCTGAGGGAAAGGATGCCATGCAGAGGAACCTGGACAAGCTCAAGAAGTGGGACCGTGTGAACCTCATGAGGTTCAACAAGGCCAAGTGCAAGGTCCTGCACCTGGATCGGGGCATCCCCTGGTACCAATACAGGCTAGGAGATGAATGGATTGAGAGCAACCCTGCTGAGAAGAACTTGGGTGTACTGGTGGATGAAAAGCCGGGCGTGAGCTGACAAAGTACACTTGCAGCCCAGAAGGCCAACCGTATCCTGGGCTGCATCAAAAGCAGCGTGGCCAGCAGATTGAGGGAGGTGATTCTGCCCCTTTACTCCACTCTCGTGAGGACCCACCTGGAGTGCTGCATCCAGCTCTGGAGCCCTCAGCACAGGAAAGACATGGACCTGTTGGAGCAGGTCCAGAGGAGTGCCACAAAAATTATCAGAGGGCTGGAGCACCTCTCCTATGGGGACAGGCTGAGAGAGTTGGGGTTGTTGAGCCTGCAGAATAGAAGGCTCCAGGGAAACTGTATAGCAGCCTTCAAGTACTTAAAGGGGGCTTATAAAAAAGATGGGGACAAATTTTTTAGCAGGGCCTGTTGCGATAGGACAAGGGGCAATGGTTTCAAACTAAACGAGGGTAGATTTAAACTAGATATAAGAAAAAAAAATAATTATGCTGAGGGTGCTGAAACACTGAACCAGGCAGCCCAGAGAAGTGGTAGGTGCTTCATCCCTGGAAACGTTCAAGGTCAGGTTGGATGTGGCTCTGAGCAAACTGATCTAGTTGAAGATGTCCCTGCTCATTGCAGGGGGATTGGACTAGATGACCTTTAAAGGTCCTTTCCAGCCCAAACTATTCTGTGATTCCATGATTCTATGAAGGCAGCGAGTGAGACGCTTCACAGGAAGATCTTTGTGCAACCCAGTTAAATTTTGTTTCTGTTCTTAAGTATCTCAGATATTTTGTCTCTTGTGATGACTGCAGCCCAGTAGAAGGCCACTGCTTGTGTCAAACCAAGGAGAAGGAAGGACAGTCCTCCTCATCATAAAGGGTAACAGCCTCAAATCAAAATTCTCAATACAGTCCAAACACCAGCTTTAGGAAATCAGATATGATACAGATTTTAACTTTGCCAGTGTATTCAGATCTAGGGTTTTGGGTTGGTGTATGGCTGAAGACCAAGAGAGAAACGGCATGGTCAGCATTCCTTCCTTCTTTCCCCAATCCAGTGACCACCCCCCCACCTTGTGCAGCAGGCACAAAGCTTTACATTTCCAAGTTCTAATCTATTTTGTCACTGGTGCTTCACTCACACTCTGATCCACTTCATGTCACTTCTCTTCCCTGAGTCCTTATTCCCTTTTCCATCTTTCTTCATTCCCATTTGGAAAACAGGATGACTTAGCAGCTTCAACATTTGGTCATACAAGCTCATATTCCCCTAGGGCCACTCCAACTTTTCTTCCCTATGAAGATGATTCCCATCCTTATACTTTGTACTCAGACATGGACCTTTTGGGGCAAGATCATTAAGAAAAATAGGAGTTTGACTTCACAAAACAAATCCTACTGCGGTGTTGAGCAGAACTATGGCTGGTGCTAAATGGCATTATGCCAGTTGACTGCACCAAAGTAACGGAGGACCTATCCCAATATGCTGTATTTTAAGACACTCTGTAACATGCTTATCAGAACCAATTGTAGGGCAACAGCACAGCAATACTTTTCATAATGCAATTCTGCACCATCCATTTTTGTGCATCTTGACCTACCCTTCTCACATTAGTGTATTCTGGAAATTTACAGGCATCTGTTATATTTTGCCAGTTACCCGAGAAGACACATGCAAAAGAGTACCAGCAATGTGTGCATAGGGTAGTCTATCCTCATCTTCCCTCTTTCCCCAAGAGATGGAATGAGAGAGATTGCAGTCAACCCAGATACACAGGCAATAGTAACAGAATCATAACCTGTTTACAGGAAAGCAGCAACATACCAGTGTGGGACATGACAAAGGTGACACATGGCCCTAGTCACTAGGCACCCTGGTGGGATGATGATACAATCTGTGTGTGGAAAGAACGAAGGTGCCAACCAGAGATGGTTAAAAGTTACTAGAACACACTTCCAAATGGTGTGGCCTGAGTTAGGTTACTCAGTCTCAAAAGAAAAATCTCACTGAACTCAGCTTCTGTTTATGTCTTGATGCTTTTCTTCAGGATGACGTTTCCTCACAGAAGATGGAGTGGTCTCCAGCTCTTCTGCAGTTTTTGAACAAGCCAGGTTACAGTCCCAAAAATCTCACAACTTTTTTACACCCTCTCCCTCAGCCATCTACCTTTTTGCAGAGCCCGTATAGAGTGGACTGAGCAGCTGTACAGTGTGCTCCTCTTCAGTATCTCAGACTCTTCAGTTCTTCCTGGAACGTATGAAAGCCTGCCAGAGCCACATGCAGAACAAGGAACTCTGGAGCACTCTGTTTTTCCAAAGGGAGAGCTTATTGTATTTGAGCACAGAGCTTGCCCCATGGGGGTGGTCAGAAGATGAACCTACATAGGAGTGAGTTAGTGTTGCAGAGCACAGAAAAGACAAAAGGCCTTTGTATTGACATGACACTGCAAGAAAATGTGTAATAAAAGGCCACAGCCTCATTGCTGTTACTGCCAAAGAATACTGGCATGAACAGGAATATTCCAGCCAAGAGACCTGCTCATTTATCTCCTGTTCATATGTTCTTGTTCCCTCCAGTTTCTTCTTTCATTTACACTATTTTTTAACTTCCCGCTTTTCCTGCTCCTTGTCTCCTGTCATTCTCCTTCTCTGTAGAGCATGTTTGACATCCATTTTCCTTACAGTAGCACTGTTATCTTTGTTGGGGTGAGTCTGTCTCCCTTCCTTTCTCATTGGCTCTTTTTTCCATCTCTTTGCCTTATCTCTCTCTGCCTTGTAAGTATGTGGACAGAGGGTCCACAGAAACCACCTTGTCAAGTTCAACAGAACACACCTTAGTGTACAAAAGATCTGGAATGGCCCAATTTTGCAGGTGGGTGCATCTTGACTGATGCACATCCAGTCAGATGATATCAGTAGAGGATTAGAATGAATGGTGTGAGCTTCACCACAGTCCATCTGCTATTACTTCATCAACCGTCTGTGCCCATTTTCCAGTGCTAGATACAGGACTACTTCCAAAGCTGTCATAGCTTCTTCTCATGCATCTCTGTGGCATTATCGCACAGAAAACACAGGATACAGCAGGTGTTTATGTTGCATTCCACTGGTTTTAAAAAGTTGCCATGTTATGGGCAGGGAATTCTTTGCGATGCATGAGAACATGAGGATCATCTGCAAGCCATAAGTGAATCACTTAGTATTAAAGCAACTAACTGATCTCAATAGCTGTTGAAAGTGGCTCCCACAACTGTAAAGTTGGCTATGACCGATTCTCTTTCACTGACATTACTGCTGCTGTGGCCCAAGAAATCGCAAGCACTGTCACACATGGGAGAAAAGTACTTGAATCCAAGTCCAAATTCCACTAGGTCAGGACCCATGTAAGTAACAGACATAACAGGGAAAAAGGAAGAACATGTGGCCAGTCAAGGCTGTATACAGCTTCAGGCTCTCAGAAAACATGTGTCTGATGGGTATCTTTGCAGTTTCAAAAAAAGGATACTTCAGACGGGTTTTCTTTGGCCTCCCTCTCCTGCCATCTTCCTCCTTCCTGAAGAAAGGTGTCGATAGGGGCAAAGCAAGCAACCAATACGACAGGGAGGCTCCAGTTTCTGCCAGAGATTTTTTTTTCCTGTTGAAGAGCCCATCTATTCCTCACTTTACTTCCCCACCCTCATGTTCTCCAAACTTGCCTGCAAGTGGCTGCACCAGCTGTTGGAGAGAAGGAGCAGAGAAATGCCTGTGTGGGCGATAGTGCCAAAACGTCCTGGTGGATCTCCTTTACAGGACTGAGATCTGAAACTCACCTCCTGTTTCTTTGGATGCTTCCAGAAAGAGACATTCCTCCCAGGTCACAGTACAGAAGAATTGCCAACTATACCTCCCTGCAAGAGATTCCCAAGGTTGTTCGTAACTATGATGTTAGGGATGTTCTCTAAAACAGTTTTTGCTTATAATTGTGTTTCCCTATTTCCCCCAAATCTACACACGCTAAGTACCTTTGTGGTTCTGTATGTAGGCTGCTGCAAAGCAATTCAAGCTGCTAGTCCTGACTGTACAAAACACCCATAAAAAGCAAGGAATCTACTCACTTCCAACTTCAGGAAGAGTTCAAAACTGTGTCTAGACATTTCTCCTCACCCACATCTCTATGTCAGACTAAAATCAAAACTCTGACAACTGTGAGCCAGGGGAATATTTATGTGAACTTTGCTGACCCATCCCTGCCTATTTGCAGCATCCCCACAACCTCCAATCATATCTTGAACAGGATTATTAAGTCTACAGGGAAGAAAGAATAAGAAGTAGATGACCTGTTAAGAAGCAGAAAAAATCCTCTCCTTCGTGCCTGTGACCTCAATAAGGAAAAGAAATGAGAAAAGAAGCACAAACAAGATGTGCTAACAAAGCAGAAATGCTGCTCAAACTTCTCCTGTGTGTTTTCAAAAAAAGTGGCGTGGAGGACTCTAGCATGAATGAAAGAAGTCAGTCTAAAGAGCTTTGTATATGAAGTCATTTGTCCTCAGAGCACACAAGGCACAGACCATGAGCACAGAGGCTTGCTTTGCACTAGCATGTTCAGGTGCTGTGAGCCTGACCTGGAGTGTTCTCCATGAAGAATCAGAGGAGAATTCAGTGTCCATGGTCCACTAATTAGAGGAGCTTGCACTTGACACTGCCAGCTGGGGGCCAATTAGTCAGAGTTGTTATGATGTTTTGTATGGTAGGTTATAGATCTGATTTGATACAGACTAGAATCATTACCATGTTTCACACCTGGGCCAGAGCCACTGAGTACCTCTAAACTGAGAGGAAGCACTGACCTCCAGATTATATATCCAATATTCTGCTAGCAATCTTAAACCAGAAAGGCTAATTTCCCATTTCATGAACTGGATTTGCATTCTTTCTGTCAGGCAAGATCAATTTTTTACAAGTTCAGACAAAATGTTGGGTAGCTCAGTTGTTTTTCTATAATGCTTAAAGAGTGATGGATACTGGTGGAAAGTCATCATTCCCCACCTGTTCATCATTTCCCACCTGTTTTTTATCAAGATGCTTCAGTGATATCTAAAAGGAGAATCGTCTTGAAGAGCAGTTCAGTTCTCATCAGCTTCATGGGTCTCAGTCTTAAGGGGTATTGCATTCACAATCCAAACAAAGTCTTGTGGAATTCTGAGGAGGATCTGTTAGAGGACCTAGAGTGACCCAAGGGTAAAGTGAGAGCCGTACTGGGAGGAAAGATGGTCCTGGGCTACAGCAGTGGGGAGTCAAAGAGGGACGTGATGCTGTGACTGTGCAGTGGATAATACTCATGGCTCTTTTGTGCCAATGCCTTCCAGCATCACTTCATAAGACAAAGAACAAACACATGTCCAATGGAAACAGAGAGTTCAGGTAAAGAGACATGAAGAGTCAGAAACAGCAGACCTCCAGAAGTAAATGATACCAGATTTTGCCTTTTAACCATGTGCTGCTTAGGGTGTAGCATACTCTTACACAGCTCAGAGAGCTGGGAAGAAAGGTGTTTGAAGGCTTGATTTCAAAGAACTGTCCAAAATACGTTCATCCACTTTTCACCCTCCCACATGTAAAAATGAAGCAACAAGCAAAAAGGACTCCTGTCAGTAAGACCACATATTTCCATTTGTGTACTTTGGTAAATCAGAAGTGGGGCAAGAGGGAATTTTACCAGAACTGCAAGGAAGGCTGGCTTGGAGATGTAGCCAATGACTTAAATGTCTCCTTACCACTAATTGGTGCTGTGATGCCAGGCAGTAACCAATCTGTGAGTGTGACTAATCCAGCAAGCACTTTAGAAATGAGTACACATCTGTTTGAAGTCTAACCTATATTGAGTTACAATTTAATTGGTACATAATCATGAAGTAAACACTTGCTAGTTGCACTAATCGTGTTTCAACCCTATCTAGGCAGCAGTCTCCCTACTGGAAAGTGAGGAAATACTACAGAAAAAGATGAGCAGAGCTTGCACAACTTTTCCGTAGATGTTTGCATGGATGTTTCAGACCCTAGCTCTTCTTCTCAGTACACATCCAAGTCCTTCCAGAAGACTGTTCAGATCCCTGACCTCTCCTCTTCCTGGGAGGACTCTTTGTCTCCTTTGCCTTAAAAGCAGGTCAGGTCTCATCTGCACTTCCTCCAGATAGGAAGGACCTTCTCTCTCCCACAAAGGTAGGTGGAACATCCCCCCTTCACAAAGAGCTATCTGGCATCTGATCCTGCCCTTCACACAAATGTGCCCGGATCCCGTCCAGTCTCCTTTGTGACATGATCCGTCAGCCCTCCAGTGCTATCCCCATGTCTGTTGCCAAAGTGGACCTGCCCCAGGTACTTAAAGTTTTATATAGAACTTTTCCTATCACTGGAGCACAGGTGATTTTCTGCTGATTTCCTATTCAGCACCTCAGGCGAGCCAGAGGCAGGCTCCGAAAAGCCTATGAAAGGCAACTGAATGAATATACTGTTCCCTCCAATTGTGACTCCATCATTTCCTCTCATTACTCTAATAGAAACAAATCTTTCTCATCTCAGCCCTATTACCTCACACAAAGGAAAATGGTATGTAATCCTGTTAGAGCTGGGCTGCTGCTGGACACATTTTAAGGTCATTGTTCTGGGATGCCAGCCTCCACTGTGTGAGACTGGGAGAAGTGGGAAATGCAATTACTAGGCTATTCAAATCCCTAGAATGAAATGCTGCTGTTAACAGGCAGAAGCCAGCAAGAAAAAGAGCAGTTGCTTTATGAAATTATAGGATTTGGATAAATCAGAGCCTAATCAGCACCTCAGTAAAGGAGCAGGGTTAGGTCCTACTGCCATCCATGGACTCTCCTCATTCGCCTCAACCTGATCTTTGGCATCCCCAGTGGAAGCCCAACCTGCAAGATGGGTTATGGTCATGAAGCCAGTGGTGTACAAGTCCAATGGTGGTCCGTGTCCAGGATTTATACTGTACTTTGAAATGTGGAAACCCTAAGAGTTCAGCAACAGGAATCTGCCTGCTGCTGCCATCACCTCATACTGTACTTTGGCTCTGAGCTTCTTGGGAGCAGATTCTGGGATCAAATCTACCTCCTAATATTCATGGCCTACGGCATCAGTCTTGCTGATTGCTGCTGCAACCCAGCTAAGCAGCCAGGTGGGAAATTTGCATTGCTAAACTCATGGAGTTGTAACCCCCCACAAGGAATTCATATGCTGGAGGCGAGAAGGGAGCTAGCGCTGCTTGTGGCAGTCAGTGAAGCAAAGCAGAACAATACGAGTGGGAACAATCACAACTGCCTCATCGAGTTGGCTTCTATTGAGTGGTTAGACACTGACATGTTCCTAATCATTCCCACTCAAGTGAAGCCAACGCATTTTTAGCTGGACAGGTAGTAAAGACAGAGTCAGAAATCTTGCAGGACAAACATTAGGGAAGACCACACAAGAACAACAATGACCATCGCAAACCACAAGCAGAGACAAACTTTTGTCCCGGACTATTCCTCACAGCCAACCTCCTACTGTTATGCCCTGTGTTTCCTTCTGCTTCTGCCCCACACTTGAGATGTCTGGCTGCTCTTGTTGGTCTCTCATGCAGTCAGGCAGTCACTCTTCTTACTGCCTCAAAGCCCCTCTTTATCTTCACCTTCCTTGCTGTGTTACCCTCCTGCTGCCAATGTTCCCTCAGTCTCCCAAAGGATTTCTGTCCCACAAGATAAGGCTGGGTTCCTACTGAAAGCAGGACTATTTTTGCAGGCCCCAGAAGGAAGTGATGTGGGCTGAGGTAAGGTTCCTGGTAGAGAAGGAGAAAGCAGCTGATCACCACTGGAGTCTCCAAGTCCCTTGAAGAGACGAGAGTCACTTCCCTGTTTATGCTCTTTATTAGTCCCTATTCTCTTTAATCGGCTTAGACTGATGAGCCACGGCAGCAGTAGGGATCAGCCAGGCTGTTTAATTAAAGGATTGCAGCTCAGCCCTGCAGTTTGGGGGTTTGTGTAAATGAGCTGCAAGTACATTATTTAATCTGCTGCACAGAGAGGAGTTGAGGCATTAATGAAGCAAACTCTAATTAAAACTAGACGGCTGATGGTTATTAGTGGCATCAGTTCTGACAGGATTTATCTCATTTAGGGAAATGTCTGATCATGGAGGGGGAAAAGAAAGAATAAACCCGAGTTGGTTTATCAAATTCACCACGGCACCACTTGTGACTGGCTGTCCATTCAACAGGGCTCAGGAAAGCTGCACAGGGAGCCCCTGTGTCCCAGGCTCTCCCATCAGGAGCCCTGATGAGCTTATTTGGCGCTTCAGGGCTTGCTCTAGTGGCAGAGATTGTAGGGGTTTTTTTTGTGTGTGTATGGTTGGACTCAATGATCTCAAAGGTCCTTTCCAACCATGAAGATTCTATGATTCTATAATTCTATGATTTAGGGATACGCCTGGCTCACCCAGGAACTGATTGCCTATTCAGGCTCTCTGACCCATATATTTCAGTCTTGATTGACTTTTGTTCTGCCTTGGTTCAATGGGTAGGCTGTTCATGATTTGAACAGGGTGACAGGCTCTGCAAATGATCTGATGAGCTTCTCCCAGCAGTGTATTGTGCCATTCCAGAGCAGCATAGCTATGAGCTATGGACATCAGCTCCACGGTGACCCTGTGTTTTTCCCTCTCCGGCATTTTTTTTGCCCTCCTCCCTGCATTGTATCTGTAACTTCAGATATGAAGGAAGCCCATAGCTGACTGCAGGACCTGGCAGAGGCTAGGAGGTGTTTTCTGGGCAGCATGAAGCTGACCAGTGAGTTTAATATTCCTGCCTGTGCTCTGCCTTTCTTTTGGCACAGTGTGTGAAGTAGGGATGCTCTTCTTGCCTGAGGCAGTCACATAGCGAGATCACAAATAAAAGTTTCTCTGTTTCAAAAAGCAAAAATTCTTCATGCCTGTTTCTCACCTTCAAATAGCCATGGTGGCTTCAACCATCTCTATCTCTACATAGAATATTGTGTCACACACAGACAGATTCAGGACTGCTATTAGGGTCTGGGGGCAATAGAAATGGGGACAACAAGAGAAAGCCTTGGGAAAAAAAGTAAGGAAAGAAGGAGGCCTGCAGAGTGGGACAAGCTACAAAAGACATAAAATGGACAGGCATAGATCAGTATGAGAAGCCCCTTAAGTAAAAGCCCAGATGCAATATGCTGTAGGGGTCACTGTCATTCATCCCCACTTCTGACTTTCCTGGCTCAGACTCATCTTTGGATGCAACTTGCCAAAGTTGTTAATTTACTGGAACAAATGATTGCTTCCTCTTAAATTTACCTGCCAAACCTCAGGTGAGAAATTTGGTGGTTCCCAGCACAAGGAGGGCAGGCAAACTCAGGCTCAAAGGATGGGTAAGGACTTTGGGAGTCACTGGGACAAAAGGAAGGCCTGAAGCATGAGCATGACAAAAACGACACTAGAGTGTCTTCACTGTAGGAGTGAGAGCCTTGTAGGACAAGAAAATTCTAGAAACTAAGGGAACTGATCAGAAATAAGATGGAGGCTGGGACAAAAAAGGGACAGGGTCAAGGATCAGAATATGAAGACAGAACACTATGGCAAAATTGAGCTTTGGTTCAGACAAAATAGAGCACATCATAACCAAAACTCTCTCTCTCTCTCTCCAGAAACGCAAGGGAGAGGTTGCTGTGCCTACAACAGAAACCTCTGCTGTCTCCTCCTCTTCCTTGCCAGCATCTCCCCATCTGCCACAGAGGTGCAACTGCAGATGTCCCACAGGGCTGTCATGCAAACTTTACCAATGCTTGAAAGCCCCCAGCACAGACATCATGGGGGTTAACCCTTCCATCTTCACACATAAATAGGCAGGAGGGGTCCTGCGTCTTCACCCTGTCTCCAAGTGTGGCTGAACCCTACTTTTGAACATACACACACACCCACACACACCCCTGTTCTCTTCATAGTTCTCCAGCACTCACACTTTTCCTTGGAAGGAAATCAGAAACCATGGTCTGCTCCAGTGAGCAGAACAAACAAGAGAAATATCATTTTAAAAATGCTGTAGCCTCACTACTGTAATTCAGCTGCCCAATTCTGTCCAGAGCCCTCCCTAGTAACTCAGTCTTCTTACACAGATGCCAAAGGTCAGATGTAAAAGTCTAGCAGTGTGATGAGAAAAACCTTTAAAGAGAAACCTGTTTGCTGTTGACAGAAGTGTGATGAGGCATGAGGAAAAAGAGCAGGTCTGTGAGATGGAGGTGTAAGAAGTTGTGAGAGGAGAAGGAGATGGCAAGAACAGAGGGACAAGGCCGAGCATGGAAGCTATACACAGTATGTACATCTCAAGTATTTTTGAAGCTCCTTGGACCCCTTGGTCTTGACACTGATGTCATTCACTAATGAGGGAGAGCTATGACAATTGCTGGTGTACCCACACCTGGCTGCACTGGATACAAGTCGGTAATAGCTAATAGTACCTGTCTATAATTGTCCTTCATTGGCAAGCTCAGGCCATTTCAACACATGTAAAACTGTGCCCCCCAACCCTGTCTCAGGGTATGAGACAGAACCCTGAGTTTGTTTGGTGACTTTTGCTGTAGCTTAAAGGTTATGGGTCTATACTGGTGTGTGTCCAGGCACCTTATAATGTGGGATAACTAATTTGAAGGACAAGAGTGAAGCACGTGTATGTCGGTGTCAAAGTGATGCAGAAGGTTAAGGAAAGGTACAAGTGTGAATGTGGGTTGATGGAAGCAGACGTCTGAAGAGAGCCTAAAAGTATTTTTTTGGAGGTGCATGGGTGTGTGTGAGTGGAGGCCAGAACAGGTTTTTGAGCAATTGCACAACACTATGAACAGTAATCTCTGGGAGGGAAAAGAAAGAGACAGCAGTGCTGGGGACATGGGACATAAGGGAGGATGTAGGAGGATGGGCGTGTATAATACGTGAGGTTTTTTCTGGGGCAGGAAGATTAGTTATGGATGAAAAGGAAGTAGGGGATGGAAAAGAAAAGGTCTTGCTGGCAGCAATTTCCCACCTTGGTGAGGAGTCCGGAGATGAAGGCTTCTGCTCTGCATCAGCTGCTGGGCAACAGAACTGGTGTAAAACAGTTTCATTCCTGTAAGAAAAAAAACACCATAGCAGATCAGTGTTCAGCTCGCTCAGCAGAAAATTCAAGGAAAAACGCCTTTCACAGGCTGTTCCAAAGGGATAGTGACTCCCAGTGATGCTGAAACAGAAATCTGATTATTACATGAATGTTTTGCACTACAAGGTGGTGGAGAGCAGGGGAGAAGGGGGCTGACAATTAGAATCATAGAATCATAGGGTTGGAAGGGACCTCTGGAGATCACCTAGTCCAACCCCCCTGCCAGAGCAGGGTCACCTTAGAGCAGGTTGCACAGGAATGCGTCCAGGCGGGTTTTGAATGTCTCCAGAGATGGAGACTCCACCACCTCTCTGGGCAGCCTGTTCCAGTGCTCTGCCACCCTCAAAGTAAAGAAGTTCCTCCTCGTGTTTAGGTGGAACTTCCTACACTCAAGTTTGTACCCATTACCTCTTGTCCTATTCCTCTGCCTCACCTGTCCTGCTGCTGATGTCAAGCTGTAGGGAATGGGGCAAAAGCACCCAAATAAAAAGATTTTCTTCTGTCAGTATCTGTCTCATGATCCCATACATCTCATGAAAAACAGTTTTGCCTGTCTCTAAGTTTTATTTCTTTTGGGACAGAAGCATATCCTTAGATGTGTTTCCTTAGGTATGTTTCCTATACATTGTAATGCAAATAAGTTGATTTTTTGTTGACAGTGGTCAAATTAACTCTGCAGACATTTCTCCTGAAACCTCTCTAGAGCACAGAGATGGCCTCAGCACATCAGCACTGGGCATTACCAGAAATAGTAGCGGAAAACTGAGATCATGACGAGAGGAAGATATCATAGCAAAGAAAACCAAAACCATGAATCTGAGCAAAACATGAGAACAAAAGGCTAAAAATGTGTTTATTAGATAAGAAAGGCAAAAGAATTAATCCAAAGCAAGAAATCCTAGACCAAACTTCCAAAACTGCTCACTGGTCTTGAGTGACTTGTTCTTGGGTCCCTTGCCTGAAAACATTTGTAAGGAGCCTGGTTTTCAGGGGTGTTGGGCACTTATCACAGCATTGGAACACAGTAAGAGCTGCTCAGCATCTCTGAAAATGAGATCCTTTTAAGATACCTGCAGAGAGGCCCTTGAGGTGTCATGGGCAGAACAAATCCACAGCCAATTTTGAACACAATGACCTTCATCAATGAAAAGAAGTCACTGAAAAGAGACACGGTGTCAAGGGGGTAAAGTAATAGGGGAATGTAAAAGAAAATTAAAAGAGGAGAAGAAAAGCAGGGCAGATAAAGCAGGCTGAATCCTCAGATGGCATAAAACCACCCTGTCTCCAAGTCAGTGGAACAGCACTTAGAGCTCTGTTCTCAGTGCTACTGCAGAGACCCAGGGCTCAAATGGGGTCATCTCATTTTAAAAATATTTTTGCAGCTTCTAACCCAGACAGAAACAGTAAAGCTAAGTCTCCTGGCTTGTCATGGAGTCTCAGATTCTTCCAAAGGCCCTGCCACACTTTCCCTCACTCTGAAATGTGAAGCTTATCACCTTTGTCTTTCTCAAAATCTGACAGACATGGCCACAAAGATAGCTAAATTACAGGCAATGATTATACTGTTCCCAGCCACCTCCTTCTGTCCTCCCAGCTAGCTTAATTTAACGAACTGCTTAGTTCTTCTGCTTCCTTGGCTTCCAATGCATTCTCAAAAGGAATCTTTCCTTAGAAATAACAGGATTGGCAGGAGCAATACAGCAGGGGCAAGACAAAAGCATTAGTTTTTACCTCACTGACCTCTGCCCATGCCCTCGGTCCCTGCCTGTGACATGCAACCTGCTGGTAAAGAGAGGACATGTTTGTGTGATGTATCAGTTTCATCTCCTGGTCTTCCATTTCTGTAACTACCCCGTTCACATACTTTCTCTCCTGACAGCCTGGTTATTGCTGGATCTCACTACACTGTTTCTAATTTAAACTTCTTATGTGGCAAGTACCTATCTGACTGGTGTGTCCATAAATTACTTGTGTTGTTTTTTTTACTAAAGCAAGTGGTGGGATCACATTGGAGTCTATGTTCAAGCAGGCTCACACAAATACTCCAGCTCCTACATCTTGTCACTCTGCTTCCAGCTAGAATCTGTCAGGAATTTTCTGATAAAATTTCGGTTTTGCATAAAAACATTGATTCATCAGATTTATCTGGTGAAAGCATCTTGGGTTTGACAAAGATTCTTCAAATTACAGGGCTTTACCTGGATTTCCTGGTAAGCTGCTGGAGGGCCATGCCTCCATATCCCACATCTCTAGTGCAGTCATGCCACGCAAGTAGTCCCTCGGAGAGGGGCCCATCAGGTTTTCCACCCAGCTCTTTGTTCTGCCCAGCTCCCAAAGCAGCAATGCTGGGAACCGGCTAGCTCAAGAGGTGTGGAGCACCTGTGCCAGGGCAGTTGGCTCTGCAGAGCAGCCCTGGAGTCACCGCCATTGTCAGCTGCAGTGTGGAAATGCGCAAGGCTCTCAGCTGATTCAGCAACAGCTGCCATTCATTCTGAAGAGCATGCTTGGTTTCAGTATTATATATTGGCATTTCTTACTGAATTTCGTCTCTACAGGAACCGCTGGGAAAAAAAGGGGCCTACTTCCAGATAAAAGTAACAACATATTTTGAAATCATAGAATCATTTGGGTTGGAAGGGACCCTTAAGATCATCAAGTCCAACCATTAACCTAACACTGCCAAGTCCACTACTAAACCATGTCCCTCAGCACCACATCTACACGTCTTTTAAGTACCTCCAGGGATGGCGACTGAACTATTTCCCTGGGCAGCCTTTTCCAATGGTTCGCAACCCTTTCAGTGAAGAATTTTTTCCTAATATCCAATCTAAACCTCCCCTGGCGCAACTTGAGGCCATTTCCTCTCATCCTATCATTTGTTACTTGGGAGAAGAGACTGACATCCACCTTGCTGCAGCCTCTTTTCAGGTAGTTGTAGAGAGTGATAAAGTCTCCCCTCAGTCTCCTTTTCTCCAGACTAAACAACCCCACTCACCTCAGCCGCTCCTGATAAGACTTGTTCTCTAGACTCTTCACCAACTGGAGTTCAAATGGAGTCTTCCAAAAAATGGACACCCCAAATTTCAGCAATTTCTAATCTCAACACTTCCCTAAATGAACTACACTGTCCTCTGCTTTTATTCGAACAGCAGATGCACCATTCCAATTCCTAATTACACATGAAGAAAGCAAACAACAGGGAGGAAAAACATAAGGAAAAAGAGGAAGGAACAAGGAGAAACAAAAAAACGAGAACTAGAAGTTTGTATATAGATGAAATGCCTTGCTAGTTAATTATGAGGATAGAAACACAGAGAAAAGTAAAGGGGAAACAGGGAAAGTAAGAGTGGTGTGAAATTACAGGACTTTAAGCTCAGTCTCCTGTGGGCGTTTTAAGAAAAAACATCTCACAGATACTCTTCAGAGAATCAGTATGCTCTGAGCACTGCAGCTGCACAGTCAGCTGTTGACTCTAGTTTTCATGATTTCTCATGTGTCTTTAACACTAACCTTTGGTATTTTCTGCCCAAACCAGAGTCCTCTGGAACCTCTGAGATCCCAAGATCTCTGGAGTAGTTGTGCACCTTACATACCACTACCAGATGTAGATCATGCCCACAGGCAGAAATCTGCCTCCAAGCCGTTTGGCATCCTTGACTTCCCCTCCGAGGGCCACAACTCCCATGGGGAAGCCACCACGGAGGTGGTGAAGAGCAGGCACTGCCTGATAGAGCTAAATATATGATGTGTAAATGGGTATTCTAAGACTGTGTTGAAAGCTGTTCCCCTGATTCAGGGCAGGGAAGGATATCTTGTTACTTCTATAAAATCTGAGTTCCCCAAATGCCTACAAGCAGTTGGAGCTCTGGTCTATTTACATTCTTCTTTTACAGCTTGCTTCTCTTTCTCTTTCGTGCTACCCAGGCATACACCACAGGGACGGGGTTCCACCTTGCAGTCTATCCCTGTTCATTTTCCTCTTTCTTTCCATCTCTTGATCCTGCATATATCTGATATTTCGCAAATCTATGCCCTCGCCTTTGTAGCATGGCATACAAGGTCCAGACAGGAGCTGGGAGAGGACAGGTTAACTTACTATGGAAGAAGTGGACCTGTTCCCACCCTGAGGAGGCTGTATTAATTGCTATCTGGACAAAGCAGCTCTCATCTGGGTGCAAAAGGCTAGTGTCCTAGGGCTTTACTATCACTTCTAAGCCTAAAGTAGGTGCTCTAGGAAAGCAGCTGTCTTCTTAACGTGTGAAGTCTTCAGGTAAGATGTTAGTTTTGTTGCTGTGATTCAAGAGGGCCTGGCAGGCTTGTAATGGCTGGTGGCTACCTGGAATTTCATTCCCTTTTGGTGTTATCACCCTTTGCAGCTTTAAAGTGGGTCTTGAGATATTTAGTATCTGTCTGAAGTCAGTGTTAGACTTTTGACGATGGGTTTTATTTCCTTTCTCTGCTTTCTTTTTATTTTGTTTTTAAACAAATCTTACTTCGTAAGTCAGAAAGGCTACATAAAACTTGAATGTGCAGCCTCTGAGGAGTTAAACACCAAAAAGCATAAGACTTGTCTCTACCTTGCTTTCCTCAGACTGCATCGCAGAGACTGCAGCTAAACAAACACTGTTGTGGGCAGATCAGGCAGGTGACTGGGAAGAGAGGTGATTTCTCCTGTCTGTCAGGATACTGTTTAAGTGTTCTGTTTCCAGGTTGTTCTCTTAAAACCAAATTATTATCTCTTGGGCTGTGCCCCAATGAAAGCTTGGAAGGGAAAAGCCAGCAAGAAGAAAAGGTCTTCTGAGTGAGTGAAAAGTTGGGTGGTACGGAAGAGGAAGAGGCTAACAGAGAAGGAGAGGGATGCTGAAGGGCCTATTGAGGTAAACGTTGCCAACAGTATGTGAGTTATGTGTGGAGGAGCAGCAGAGGACAAGGGCAAGCATAGATGCAAAAGAAGGACTGGAAACAGCCTAAGCCTGTCACTGCCTTGCTCTGTCTAGCTGGGACACACGCTCCGGAGGCGAGGGTTTGACAGTCCAGACCTATCTTAAATGCAGAGAAAGCTGTGCTTGGCCCAGTAGTAACCCGTACTGTCAATTGCAACATTATCCCCCTCTCCTTGGAGAGAAAACAACTGACTGAATTTTATTCAGTCGCCTTTAACATTGCTCCTGACAAGAGGTATCCTCCAGCCAGCTGCCTGCAGCCTCCATGCGGGTATCTGTGAATGAACTGTCCGGCCACAGCAATTCCGGCTCCGTGATGAACTTTAGAGAGGCCTGTGCCACACTTCCTGGCTAGCACAAGCTGTCTAGTCAGCTCAGGACTTAGCTCTACCTTTCCGGCTTCTTAGAAGGTTGGACTGTGCTGCAAAGGGGCAGCCTGACTTGTGCTGCCTTGGTCTTTACAGCTATGGATCCCAAAGAGCCAAGCCTCTTTTCTCTTAAAAACTGGTGTCATAGAGGGTACAAGAGTTGAGGTTCAAAAATTGAAAGTCTCTATATCTACCTAGATTGCACATCACAGGGCCAACGGAGTCCAAACTTTCCTCAAATTGCCTTAATGCTGTATCTTCCCTTAGGACAAGTGCCTGGGGCTTTATCTTCATTCAGTGTTGTTGCCCATCCCAAGCATCAGTGCCCACTAGTTTAGCACTGATGACAGCTGTCCTGAAATAGAGATGCCTGTCTGCTGAGACCTGTGTTACGGCAAACAAGGCTAACCCCTTTTTCTTCTTCTCCTGCCCCCTGCAAAAGCAAACCCCCAACCCAGACAGCATATGGAAAACAGTGGTGCTCCCTGATCTCCAGCAGCCAGCTTTAATTAAACAAATATCCAGTGTGGCCTGTTCCCATAGATAAAGAGCAGCTCTGTGTTTTTCTGCATGAATGATTTTAGACTACACGAAATGCCAAAACAAGACAGAATGAAAATTGCTCTCACTATGAGTACACAGAGCGTGCTTTTCTCTAACATGCTGCATCACCCCTGCATCCCACCATGGCTGCTGCCCTGGTCAGTTATGTAAGATAGCTGGCATGGCCCCTACTACCAGCACAATTAAGATCACTTGGTCCCTCAACTGCCTGTACTTGCTTAACCTCTGTAGCCTGGTACTTGGGTCCTACTGGCCTGCATATTCAGTAGCCTTGCTCTGGGCCCAAGTGCAAATCAGTTCTTAGAAATCTGACCATGCTAAAAGGCAAATGGTGACCGCCCAAGCAGTGTTCTATCAGTAAGTAACTAGTCCAACTCACGTAGCCTTTCTGGTTACTCTTTAAAATTCCACCTTTTGAAGAAATGCTAGAGGCTTTGACCAAAAGTCATTGTTTGTAGTGCTGGATGTCTCAGCTTTCCTGGAGTCTTTTGCTATTTGTCTCTATCTTGCATTTTTTCGGATAGCTGCCAACAGAACAGATGGAGTCACAGGAAATCATGGCCTAGAAGGGGAAGATTAAAGGCAGAAAGAGTCAACGGAGAACTCAATTAATCTCAGATGAAGTTTTACTGGCTGTTATCTTTCCTAAGATGGGGACTGGAGAGCCACAAACACGTTCTATTTAGCAACGCCAAGTTTATTAAAGGCAAGTGCACAGTCTTCTGACTCACCCAAAATGTATAGCTCAATGCTACCTCTACATACCAATGGAGCTGTGACACAACCTAGCTAAGGTTAGCTGCAGGTCTTACTCTTTCTATCATCTCCCTCCTGAGCTAGATCTATTTTTGACTCCAGTCAACCTGGAACTGACAGTTGAAGTGAGATCTGAAAGAGGCAACGTTTCCAAAAGAGTACCTTCTAGCAACTAGCTGATTCTTCCCCAGTACTTCATTCTTCATTCCAAAATATCCTTGCTGAAACTTTGTAGCTGTCTTAATTACTCAACCCTATTGTAGGTCATCAGCCGGTGTTTTGGAGGGAGCTGAGTATGGGCAGAGTTTATGTTGTAGGGAAACCATACATGATTAAAAATAAATTCAAGGTAATTTCTGAAATTTAAGTTCTTTAACTCCTTGTAAGTCTGATGGTGTCCTCACTGTTACAGGATACTGTTGATGGCAAGAATTTTACAAGAGTCAGAGAGGAACTGGACATTTTAGAGACCATCCTATGCGAATACAGACCCTTCCCAAAGACAATGTATAGGACTCAAACTTTTCAGCGTTAGAAGGTGGCTTTTATGGGTGTCCCATGGCTATCTACTGTGCTTCTTCTTGCTCGTCCCTCTTGAACATCTGATGTTGGCTATCTCTGAAAAACAGCTACACAAATCAGATTCACAAATCTGACTGTCTCAGAAATACTGTGTTAAAGGGCAAGGGACTTAGTAGCCAAGATACTGAAGTGTGGGAGTGCAACAAGTCTGAAACTGTAGTTTTATTTTACATTCCCAGTAACTACAACAAACCCAACCTGCGTGTCCTTGGGATGCATCTTAGGAATGGACTGATTTGGTAAACTTCTCTAAATTGTCAAAAACTTCTGTATTCAGTCAAAAAATGTCCCAGTATTAATCCCCAAAGAGGAGAACGAGACTGAAGCAGTCTGGAGTCAGATTTGCATGGAAGATTGCTGAGGATGAAACTGCAACAAAGGAAGCAGAGAGAATAATTGAGCAGAAGATGATAGGAAGATGATTTGGAATTCATGTGTATTGACCCAGCAAGTTCTTACCAACATTTTCAGGCTACTTTGATTTTATCTTCCCTTCCCTAATTTCTTAGTCTCTGCCTCTTCCAACACTCCACATCTGACAGTTTTATGGGTATAGATTTACTTTGCTTTCAAGTCATCAGTGCCTCAACTTCCTCATCAAAAGCATCCTCTCAAGTGGCAGTGACTATCCTTAGTCCTTTAGCTATGTGGAAGGTCAGTGCCACATTTGTAAAGGGTTTGCACATGCCACTATAGTCTATGCAGAACCACTTTATATCTGTTCCACATACTTGTCATTGACTCTCCGGTCTGTTGCCTACAGAGGTAGATGTTCATTATGTATCTGTGTGCAGAGTGCCAGTTACATCATCCAGATCTAGGATTTTCTTAACTTATTTCACACCAGGGACTGTCTAGCTCTGCCTGTAACACTTCACAGGATTAGATATCTAATTAATTGTATGAAAAAAATGAAGATCTGTCTAGATGGTGTCTAGATGCCAGGACGTAACTACTGCCTATAGAAACAAATTGCTGAAGAAACACCCCGACAGTGTCAGCACGATGGATGAATGTATAACATACACATAGATGCCCAGCCTTGCCAGGATTCATGGTAGCTCTTCTTTCAGTCCACTTGAGTGCCTATCATTCCACAGCTCGCTCTTTAGCATTCTAAAAGTGGTTCTTCCTTCTTCCCTCCTCCGCCCCCCAAAGTCATGCTGGGAGGGGTGAAGAGGGGATAAATCAACAGGCACGTCATTCTTCTCTGCTTGCCTGCCAAAAATGGAAAATCAAGTATGTTTTGTAGTCTGGAACTTGGCCTGTCTTGAACACCTCACGAGTGTTTGAGAGGATGTCTTCTTCCATGATGTTTCTCTAGCAATCTGATGATCAAAAGATCAAAAACCTACTAAGTACCTGCTTAATCATCATATTGTTTCTTGGTACAAATTCATTTTAAGTCGTACATCCTTTGTATAGCATTACTACAAATTTATTTTTCTAGTAGACGGGATGGCATGAAAAAGGGATTCCCATTGACAGAGTATTTCCAGTTTCTCACTAGAATATGTTCATTTTAGAGACCCCATACAATATCTTAAGACAAATTCACCTTGGTAGTATAAAATACCATATGCATACACTACTGTTTGGAAAGTGGAAATTCAACGTGACACGCTGACGCAAGTGTGTGTCTTTGAGCTATTGTGGGTTCTTCAGAACAGCACAGCTTGGAAGGATAAGCACAAGGCACCGTGCTGAGGAAATGGAATTTCCTGTGTGGAGGAAGAAGATCTGAGCCAATGCTGCTGTGATCTAATCTTTTTTTGGTTAACTAGTTGGGTGACTACAACAGATATGTCAAATATGCCATTCATTTATCACCATCTGCTTCTAGGGGTGGAGATATTAATGCCATATCTTCCTGAACAGTTGGTTCCTTAGCTTCCTTTAGTCCTTATATGTGGCAGTCATTTCTCCTGTACATCCTCACTCTTACCTTGAAGAAATTCTTGGGAAAAAGTGTAGGCATGACTGGCAAATGAGTGCACAGCTTTCAGAAAGAATTTGGGATGCTTTGCACCAACTTCAGCACAAAAAACATGACCCATGGACAACTGTGTGTGGATGTGTACTAAAGAGAGTCTGACCACGAAGGGATAGTGTGAGCTGGCATTCACGGGCTTAAGGTCAGACTCAGCAATGTGTCCGGCAGATGGTGAAAATGAACTGTGGCCACTTGTGTTCTGGCTCGGTGGGTTCTGCTCCTCTGCCATAGACCTAGACATTCTGTTTTCTCTTGTTAGTGACAGGCTATGTGACAGAAATTTCCTTACTTGATGATCTAGGCTCCAGACTTCACTAGCAAGAGTGAGGAAGACCGGAAAGATGTCACCTGTGGATTCACTGTATTCAGTGAAAATTGCTGCTGACAACTCCATTTTGTTGCCCAGAAACACTTGAAGGAAATATAATCCATTTGTTAAGCCTACACGCAGAGACTGGGCTACCTGTCAGATTTCCCCTACGTGCTGAAAACAGGCAAGAGCAGAAAAAGGAATGGAAGGAGCAGCTGGTATTCATACATGCCCCAGGAATCAACTGGAGGGGGAGCGTCCATAATGGCTTCTGGATCCAGTCTGCCAGATGATCTCCTTGTGACAGCCAGAAGGAAAGTCTGGGACCAACTTCCAGCACTTTTCATGCTAGGTGGTGCATTAATCTTTGTACAGTTTTGTGGCTCTTGGTGCTTCAGCTACAGCGGGATAAAATAACTTACTTGAGGTGAACTAAGTATGATACGCTCACTCTCAATTGTCTGTGGACTAACTTCATTATAACCAGAGTCAGTCTAGCTGTCAGAAATTGTCCACAGGAGGAAACTTAAGATCAAGTATCTGCTATACAAAGGAAGTCTGATCCTTAAAGCAGTAAACATAATGTATTGCATACAAATACAGTGCCTAAATAAAAGACAGCTGCTCGAAGAGATTTGGAAATAGTATTCAATTCGGACAGAAAAAAACATTCAGATTTGGGACACGTGGATGGCCTGGGAGAAGCTAGCATTGCTGAAAGGGGTACTTGTATCTCTGATCTAGCTATGTTGTTGAATTACTAGTTCAGGAAATACTCTTTAGGTTTAGGGGGGGTGCTTCTCATACTCTCATATTTGCCCAGTGGAAGTGATTCGCTCAGAAGCTTCTTTTCTTGTAATTAATTTCTTTCCTAAGGCACAGTAGGAACAGGGATGAGGGAAATGATTATACCTGCTATGCAATTCCCAGGAAGAAACTTACCGGGTGGAAGAATTTATCATCAGCTGCTAGAGACGCTGGGGGGGCTGCCTCTCCTGAAATGTCTTTGAATCACGTGTGAATGGGGAGTCCATTCACCCCATTTAAATTGGACTTCTCTCTTCCGGAAGAACATCAGCCACATAGGTCATGGCTGTCTGCGAATTGGATTGGCGCTTTGTAAGCACTAAAAGGAAGAAGGCAAAGCGGCCACGATGGGAGGAAGTGCTGTATGTTGGACTATGCAATACCCCAATGTGCACCACCAGTCTTGTTTAGATCCTCTGTCAATGGCGAAAACAGTGGATGACTTATTGTGATAGACAAGTCACAACATCATTTGCTCTGACTTGCTATCAGGTACTCAGGAAAAACAGCTACTGTATAAAAGTGGAATCTGATATTCTTAGTATACGTGCACAGCTAATCGTGTGGAGGAGATCCTCTAGTGACACATGCAAAACTCATTGGGAGTGAGCAGAGGTTTAGTAAGTTGTAACCAAAACTATACTTCAGGTATCACAACTAGGAAGCTGCTATGTAAATCGGAAACATGTGTGAGGGGGAGTTTGTGTAAATTCCTGAAATAATTTCAATTAAATAATTACCATAAACAGAAGTTGTATTGATTAATTTCTTAGTGGAAAGATGGTATATTCATACAAAACTACTTTTCCAAAACAACATGTGACCTTTTCCAGGACAGCATCCCTCACTTCCAACTATCTTCAATATCATCATTTCTTCTAAGGGTTATATACGTAATGGAATAATTACATGTCTGCAAATGCATGCTGGTAGCGACCTTTCTGTAGCTTTAAAACATCTTTTCATACCTCTTGTTTTGTACTTTACAAAGGCCCTTTCTTCTTTGCTCAAATAATAGATTTATAACTGCATAAAATGGAAATAGCTAGCAAAAGCTCACTTTTAATTACACTGATGAGCATTGTCCAAATCCCCTCTGGTTCTTCATATAATAATTATAGTTTGTCAGCCTAATACCAATGAGTACATGGTCCTCCTAAAGAGATCACGAAATAGCACTGTGCCTGAATGCTCTGCTCGCAGAGTAAACACCTTTTTTCTTCTCTCCTATTTTGGGCTAATATGTATGAACACTATAAAAAAGCTAAGGCTTGTGTTAATGGAATTGGCAACCCTTTTCACAATTACTGGGACTGTGAGATATAAACGGAATTTAGGTCTCTTCCTCAGTAAGAATAAATTATTTTTACTTTTTGAATAAGTATCAGGATTGGACTCAGTGAAAGGAATTTTGTTATGACTGAGTATTAGACCTGTTTTTAATCAGGCTTAGACTTCTTACTGGCTTCTCACTCATGTTTAACCCCGTAGTACAGGAAGAAAGCCCTGGAATTTTCCAGATGCTAAAATCTAACTGTCCCTCAGCACTGAAGAATGACAAAGCTATATGAAGGAGTGCTGTTTAATAATTCAGAATCCCATAAACATGCAAATTAGCTGCATACACAGAAATGTCTCGCCACTGAACTCTTCATGCACCTTAGCAACACTGTCTTCTGTAGACTTGCCCCTGCATGGTAATGCATGGCCAGATTTGCTGTTTGTATCACAGCAGTTCTGCGCCCTTGCAGGCAGCTCTGTATTCAATGCTGGATACCAGAGTAGCATGACCGTGAATTGCCCAGCTATTACAGACAAGTTTAAAAGCTTGTTACTACCACATTGGGCTGATGCACTAAATTTAAGTAGTGGTTTTATTCTATGCATTCACCAACAATTATCAAGATTATTCTGTGGGTTGAGTCCTGCTGCCTAGTACTGAGCTGCTCAGACTTTACTGTATGTTGGAGCTTGACACAAGACAGTATAACAAGAGGAGTGCAGTTGAATGCGGTGAGAAAGATCGTGACTTGGCTTGGCTTGCAGAAGGCTGCTTCAGGCCCTTGGCTGTGGAAACCCAGTTATTACCAAACCTGCAGGCATCTGGGGCTGTTGCACCAGTGACACCTACAATTGAAAGTGGAGTGGTTTCCTAACCGCGAAGGACAACAAGGAGAATTAGGAATGCAGAACCAGACATAGGCTGCTTGGTGTCATACACAAGACTAAATTCTGCCGTCCCCTGATCCTTCAGAGCTGAGCTGCTTCTCCTGTAAGAAGGGGAAGGGCAGAGGAAAAGGGCAGGACCAGTTGCAGATCTGACTTTAATGCCCCAGGTGACAGATAGGAATAGTCACCATTGATTTAGGAGAAATTTAATTTCCCTATTTCCCTTCCACACATACCCATGTGCTTCCACCAGGGCCTTGACATATGGAAAGTAGGCAGTGTTCAAGACTGCTTGTGGACAAAGCAGCTGATTGACACAAAGACCAGAAGAATTTGCATATGTAATTGCCCTGGAAGGAAAGTATCATTTGGCACTAATGCAAATGGGGAGAGGAAGCAACTTGTATGCTCAGCACATCACAGATACTTGGGTTTGGGTCAAGAGGAGATTTCACAGTCCCTTGAGGCTTCATAAACTGCTGACCTTGCTAAGGTAGCCGAACAGCATGTGGAATTAGTGAGGTATCCTAAGATTTGGAAAAGCTATGGAAGTTGTTCCCTTTCCCCATCTTAACTGTTCAATAATTCCTGGGATTTAAAACCAATAGGACATACAATGTACTGTCAAGTCAATTTATCAAGATGATGAGAGTTTAAGTCAGTCTTAGTCCCAGGAGTTGGATTATTTTATACTCCCTGTCGGGTGCGGCTGCACTGGGAAAAAATCACCACAAAAATGGAGAAGGCATCACTTCTTAACCTGATGCCTTGCATACATTAATTGTTCATCCATACCCTATCTCAGAATTGACATACAAATGTCAGCTCTTATACCTGGCGAAAAGAACAGCTCTTCAGTCACTGTTGACTATATGAACCTATATAGCCTGCATGTGCAACCAAATATACAGCTCATCTTGAATTAAGTGAGCTGCTTATATCTGTCTGTGCTACTGGATCTCTCTGTAGTGCCTAATTGCAGCTACTTTGCGCCTTGTGGGGAGCCCTAACTTGCTAAAGCATCTGACTTACAAATCCATTACTATTCTCTATTTAGTAAAGCTTTGAGCTTCCTACCATGTGCTGGAGTCCTTTGCTTCCTTCCTTTTATTTGGAAAAAAAAAATATTTAAGGTGTAGTTCTGGAAACATAAACATAAGAGATTTTCCAGTACTACAGGAGCCTGATTTCTGCAGAGATATTTCAGGAAAGTTGCAAAAGCAATTACTAGAAATCAGAGTGAGGAACTGTGGAACTGATTGTGTTTCTGCTCCTTAAACAAGATGGCTGATGTAGACCTGAACCTTGTGGTACTTACAGCTGGGCAATCTCCTTTAACAACTGAGATTTAACAAGTTTGCTTCAGTGCCCTGGCGCCAACAGGGCTGTAGCATAAGCTGACACCATGTGGCTCAGCATAAACTGGCAGTGCTATTTGTGCTTTCACACTTCAGCTGTGAAGCTACATCAGTGATGGTTCCAGACCCTAGATGCTGGGATGTGACAATGCTTCCCATCTTGGTAAGAGGCGACAGCAGTGGCAGTATCTGCATCTGTGGTTACTTTAGCACTAGGAGCTGTTGAAATCTTGATTCTCGTGATGAACAGATTCTTCCTAGACTCTGGTTTAGCCTTGGAAGCTGTGTGGTGGGGGAAATTCCACTTTTGCCAGCTGCTGTTCTGTATAAAAAGAGTGTAGTGCATTAAGAGATCCTAGAGCTGTAGAAAAGGTGTTGGGAAGAGACAATGAAGCCTCTCACAGGGAAAACAACCTAGTAAAAATAAGATTTTAATCAAACAAGTGTCAAACAGTGAGAAGCACAGAGGTAGAACTCTGGATTAGAAAGGAGAGTCATCTTCCTTCCTATTCTCTAAGGTATGAATAGGCGAGAGCAATTACCACAGCCCTAGGCTAGGAGGGTCAGCCTCGCTTGTGGCTGAAGCATAGTCCCCTGCATCCAGGGAGTAGCTACACATAATGTTATTCTCAGGGTGACTCGAGAGCAAACAAATTGTGACAGAGATTCATTAGTCACTGGATTTCTTTCATGGCAATGAAACAGAGCTCGGTCAATGTGCCATGGAGGCTAAATACCCTCCCTCCTGTGCTAGGACGGGTACTCTGTCTCCAGGGTTGTCTATTTCTATGCTGTTTACATGCGGTTCTGCTGGTCCACACCAGTCATACACTACAGGGAGATATGATTCTTAGTGCCTTGTGTCTTGATTCTGGATTGCCAGAATTCCTGTCTTCCCACAGCTGCTGCTTCCTCTTCTAAAGAATTAGTACCTGATTCCTTACACAGTTGGCAGAGATAAGCATGCACACACAGCAGAAATACTCTTGAAATGTATGAAGAAGCAGGAATGCTGTCCTGGGCTCCTGCCTGTGTGCCCTTGAGAAAGGCAGGATTTGAGTTGCAGTTGCAGATCACTATTTAGTCTCTACAGGCTGAGGCCTCCAAGGTCATTTTGTACGGAGATCTGGGGCCCATCTGTAAAGTGACATTCTTGCTAGACAGTCAGCAGTCACCTGATTAAAAAAAAATCATAAGTGATTCATAGTGGAAGGCAGGTAATACTAAATAACATCCATCCTTGCAGCAAACTGACAAAACCCACCTAAATGGGGTGAGAAAGGGGCATCCTCTTTATTTTTGAGAGAAAAGTTGTTCTGCATTGCTTGCAAAACCAACAAGTAAATAACATTGAGCATTTGAAACTGTCTGGTGTGACAATCCTTGTCTCTAAATTGGAGAGACAAGGATTTGATGGATGGACCACTCGGTGGATATGCAATTGGCTGGATGGCCACACTCAAAGGGTTGTGGTGAATGGCTTGATGTCCAAGTGGAGACCAGTGACGAGTGGCATTCCTCAGGGGTCGGTATTGGGACCGGTGCTGTTAAACATCTTTGTTGGCAACATGGACAGTGGGATTGAGTGCACCCTCCGGAATTTTTCCAAGGACACCAAGCTGTGTGGTGCGGTCAACACACTGGAGGAAAGCAATGCCATCCAGAGGCACCTTGACAGGCTTGAGAGGTGGGCCCATATCAGCCTCATGAAGTTCAACCCAGCCACGTGCAAGGTCCTGCATGTGGATCAGGGCAATCCCAAGCACAAATACAAGCTGGGCAGAGAATGGACCGAGAGCAGCTCTGAGGAGGACTTGGGGGTGTTGGTTGATGAGAAGCTCCACATGAGCCAGCAATGTGCGCTCACAGCCCAGAAAGCCAACTGTATCGTGGGCTGCATCAAAAGAAGCGTGGCCAGCAGGTTGAGGAAGGGAGGATTCATCCCCTCAACTCTGCTCTCATGAGACCCCACCTGGAATACTGCGTCCAGCTCTGGGGCCCCCAATATAAGGACAGCAAGTAAGGAAGCACAGTGGAGTGTGGAGGCTCGGGAAGCAAGTACATAAAAAGCTTTAGGTTTGTCTCTTTAAGGAAAGGGCAGACTCTAAAGCCTTTTTTCTTCCCCTTGCAAAATTATCCTCTGGGTAACTGTGGTATCATCTGTTTTGCTGCTTCACTCCATGACTCTCTGTCTGTTAAGGGCAATGTCATACTTGGCTGTGTATTATTTATTCTATTTCTGCTTTACTCCATTATTTGAAGCATATCTTCCAAATTCTCAAGGTCAGGGTAATTGATGCCACTGTGAATTTCACGGCATTTGCTTGGATTTTACACCTTTGTGGAGAACAATTGAATTCTTCCACCCTTTTAGTCATGTTGAAGACCACCATCTCTTTTTTCCAAAGTAAATTAATGGAATGACACATAAGACATTTCAGACCTCGTTTTTATATCCTCAGTTACTAGGTGCTTTAATGCTTGTATCTCTAGGAACAACCACTGCCTTAATGATTTTCCTCTTGTGTACCAGTTGTGTCTACACTATACAGTGCTAAGACGGTGAAGATCATATTGCCAGAGTTTTGACCCAGCACAGACAAGGCTCACTGGAAGAGTATATTAGGATGTTCTAGAGGGATATTATTTTGGAACCTGCAATGTCTCAGAATAGCAATAATTTTTCCTTTCTTGCCAAAAGAATGCTCTTCAAATAACTTAAGTGGAAGAGACGTTCTTTCTCTTCCAGTCGTATGGTAGCAGGACTTGGATTCTGTTCCCACATTCACTTCCAAACAGTGATCTACTCTTAGTTGGACAGAGACGGAATTTCCCATCTCGAAAAACAGATTGCGTTATGGATTGGAGTCTCATGGTTAGGCTGCACTTGGAATGGACCGTGCTTTTCTAGCATTTATTGAGATTTCATAGTGATTACTGTCATAGGACAGCTCAACCATCTTTGCAAAACAGTGCTGAATTGTATAAAAGGCACCAATAGAGAAAAAAATAGGGGAGTTTTGCTGCTTCAGCCAACATTCAATTGCATCCATGTTTCAGGTACCATTGTTAAGATGCTGTCTGGAGTAGTCAGCTCTTACTGCTTACATAGCTGAAAATGCCTAGCTGGTTTGTGTGTTTCAAGATATGAGGCTATTTTAAAAGAATCAGTAGTCAAACCCAGGGTGGATTTGTGTTACACTGAAATTAAAGTACTAATGGGACACTGGATTTTGTGGAGAAGAATCATCTAAAAGGACACTTAAGGCAAAATACAACCCTACTGTAAATTTATTGGCATCAATGACATTTACATAGCCTATGCACAGATGGATCTGGTTTGAAGACTTGTAGCTCCTATCTAATCAACAAGTTTAATGGGAATGTCAGCCCTCGATATCAGGAGAAGCAGGATTCTGTTCTTATGCAGTAGCTAGGCAAATGACATTAATTGTTTTTATTCACTCTGTAGCTGTGTGAATAAAGTGAAAATCCATGAATAATATATTCAGTGAACTTTGTGATATTTCTTACTCTAGAAACAGTTTGTCCAGCTCTATTGGAGAACTTCATAGGTGCCATGGTAATGGTAATGTTTCCATGCAATCCACTTACCAACAGTTCTGAGACAGGATCAGAGATTCTGGTAAAGGTTAAGCATATCAGAAGATGCCCCGTAAATAAAACATAAGCAAAACATAAATGTACTAGGAGATACCCCACAAGCAAAAAGACTGGAAGGATTCCAGAAGACCAAAAGGTTTCCAATGATGCACCGGCGACCTCTGTACAGAGTCCCAGATACAGAACATAACGGAGAAGTTGTGAGGCCTCTGTGCAAGTCTTACTCTTTTCAGAGGAAACATATACTAACTGCTATCAATATGCTAGTCAGAAAAGGGTAAATAAAGCTTGTAATGTCTTTGACCACCTACTTGCTTGTGTAGGCATCGATTCTACATCTAATCTTCCTTTGTCCTTGAAGTTTTCTCACGGCACAATGGGTTTGAAACAGAATGTACACTGTCTGGCTATATGCAATCCTTTAACATCACATTCTTAAACCCCAAACCCTGGTCTTATTAAACTGTTAGCGCTTCTGGTCGTACAGTGAGAGAGACAGAGAATGCCCCAGAACTGCGATAAGGCGCCACATGAATTCTGTTTCCAAACTTTTTAATCTTTCCCAGCACATACAAAAGAAGCAGCTGTCCAAAAGTAAGGGTTGAAATGGAATCTGATTGTTATTCATCTGGGATTTCTTCCAACTACCACTAAAACAGGATTTCCACCGAGTTTGTATATGATCTGATTTCAAGTCCCATGCAGTGAATCCTAGCCAATTCAGCTCTTAAGGATTGTCCTGACTCAAATGCTAACCATCTGCATTCAAATGAAGGCTCTTTCTACTTATGAACAGAATTTATTCTTGTGTCTGTTGCATGAGAAATGTCATTTATTGCCATTTCAAGCTGGAGAATCAGTAAACAATATGGCTTCTCACACAGCAGCCTCCCCTAGGCTATGTTGTCCTCTCTGTCTTCAATCTTTTTACTTTTGTAACTAAACACTTTCAAATGGGAATATTTTTCTATGGGTAGCAAAATCAACAGCCTGATCTTAAGAGCCCCTAATGATTCTATGATGAATACTTCTTGAATGTGGGTTTAGAGAGAGATTACATGTGCAGGCATGCAGTTCTGAAAAATCTGTGGCTCACATATAATCCACAACATATGATCCAGCACGAGACGCAAAAAGACTGAAGCAACAGCAAGAGAGGTGTGAACTATCCCACTTATCTGTACAGAGTCTGTGTGCCAGTATTACAAAGTTCTACATGACTTACTGTGTCCCACTAAGTTGATGCTGAGAGCAGGCACAGCTTGCAGGAGAAGGTGGTGCATGCTTCACTTTTTAGGAAAAAAAAAGCAGTAGTTCTTAGCTGCCCCATCTCCTCACTGAGATCAGCAAACGTCTTGTGGGTGCTAGGCACATCATTTAGGAATGTCTGGAAAGACCTTTGACGCTTGGGCTGAAGACACTTCGTAAAGAGCGAAGTGGTGGGGGCTGCAATGATATTACCCCAGCGCTCCTGTGGCATGTCCCTTTGGGTGAGGGGTGATGGTGATTTGTTGAGGCACTCCGTGGAAGCCTGAGCTACCACAGCCTGTGCTGTGCTTGTTTTCTGAGGTAAACAGGAAATCTCAGACCTTAGTAACGTCAATTCTGAACTTCTCACCAGGGCTAAATTCCATTTGAAGGGAAAAGAGCAGCAGGAATGATCTCTATGTTTAGTTATCTCATATCTTGTCTTACATCGTCCTCTCATGAGTGCGCCAGAAGGCCAAAAGGAGACCTCTGATTGTCGTGTATGACCTGCATAACGGGCTTTTCCAGTTGTTGATATGGCATGTGGAAGACTGAGTGAGCTGTGTTCCTCTTCTACCTAATTCAGGGTGACTGGAGAGAAAAACCTTTGCTCTGAATCTGCAGGGACTTGAACCTATGCCTCTCTCCCTTCCCAAATGAGCTCTGAATCCAAAAAACTTACTTGCAAAAATGCTAAGCTGGATCTGAATTTTCAACCTCCAAATTTTTTTTTTACTAGTATTCTCACTAGCAAATTGTGCCACTGCATTTGGAATGCCATACCCATCTACAGATTTAATCATCAAAACATATCTAAATAACAAAAATTTTATTAATCTTTGTCAAAGACTAGCAGAACACTCTCACTGCTTTTGTTTTCATTGAGCTTTCTCAGGCAACTCTTGCCTCTTTTCAGAGTCTGTCTTCCACCTGGGAATAGGAAGGGATAGGAAGTTGTGTTGTCACGCATATGTCTTAATCACTATGCTTGCTTTGAGGTGCTGGAAAAATAGCAAAGTGGGTAAGAAATTTAAAACTGCCATCCTAAGAGTTCTCTCACCAAAAAAGTGTTTGTACCTCAAACCGCTCCACCTAACCTGACTCAACGAGAAGATGGAGTTGTTAAGCACAGGATGTGACTCTCTCCATCGCAGGCTATGAAGACCCAAAGCTCCATGCTGGCTCTGGGGCAGCACTAGGAATGTTCCAGTATGGCTGCCTGATTCAGCATCTACTCTAATTTTTGAAGTTGTGGCGCCTTGTATTGTGTCTAAATTAAAATATATTCTTGCATTAAAATGATATATAGAATTCAACTTCAAAAGCTGTCTCAGAAACTGTCTCCCCTTTGTGACAATAATGCACAGTCCCACTCATTTCTTTGCTCCACAAAGTGCTATCAAATGTGTCCAGTCATCCAGCGCTCACTGCAGCAAAACTGTTCATCTTTCAAAGGCAGCATTCTCAAAGCTCTTTACAAACCCCACCGGCAGACACCTCGTGCTACCCCCCTGCAAGGGAAATGAGTAACACTCCTCTAGTCGCACAGGGGGATGATAAAGTAAAGTGAGGCAATACAATTTGCCCAACTGTCACACAGCAAGCTTGTCTGTAGCATGAAGCTCCTACCTTTCTAACACCTCAATCCTGGTTTCTAAGCAATAGCCCAAACTTCCTCTCTATTCAGCAGCTCAAACTACTGCAGAGGATTAAGTAGGTACTTAACACCATATTGAACAAGAGCCAAAGGAATTAATTTCACAGGAGAGGAAGAAACCAATACAAAGAATTCAGTAAGTTGGGGGGTGAAGAACATGTGTACTGATCAAGCAACAGAAACAACCCACGCTTAACTGCTAAAGCTCGTAGTTGTCAAATCTAGCCCTCCCATACTGCTTCCCCCTGCCCTGATCTGTGATAATATGCAGACCAAAAAGCCTCTTTAAATGAGGGAGAAACTTTCTAGAGAACAGGGTGCAAATCATTTCTGCCCAGTAGTTCACCTGGCCAGGTGCTCCCCTAAAGGTCACAGTAAGTTCCTTTACTGGATAGCAGCCCCAAGGAACAGAACTTGGCACCTCTCTTTGAAAAGAATGGCATCTGAATCCTGGTGCTCTTCTATGTAGCCTAAACTGTGGTCCCAAAAGAGTCTGTCTGTATCAGAAGCACTATGCTATGCGTATCCATTAGCCTAGCTCTGACAGGGCTGCAGATGCTGTGTAACCTGTCACTGGAATAGCAAATGAGCTCACACAACCAGAAAAAGGCCTTGAACCTAAGCAGTATAAACCTGGTCCTTCCAGGCTGAGCAAACCAATCCATTCATTACAAGTAGCACAGGCAACACAAAATGAACTGGAATGAAATGGTTCACATCACCAATAAACCACGAGAACAGGAATGAAGCTGACCTGTACCGCTCAGTTGTTACTAACAGGCTGGCTCTACAGGTATTTTAACCAGTCTTCTCCTCTCCAGAAGAGAACATATAGCCTCAATAACGCAGTAAGAACCTCCAGTTATTAGTCAGCACACCAAATAAGCAACGCTTTTCTGTTGAAATCACCACTAAAGCTCATAAAAGTCTTGCAGCAGCATACAAATGGGCACAGCAGCACCTGGTTAAACATCTGCTTCTATGTTGTGAGTAGAGAAATGGAGCCCCTGATGTCTTCTTATGGAGAAAGAACCCTCTCCTGCTTGAGCTAAAAGACGATCTCTGTGAGAATGTGTAGGTGTCATTGGGATTACTTCCTCCAGTCTCCAGGATTACTTAAACCAAACATTCCCCATCTCTCCTACTACACCGCAAAAAGCAGATGGCACATATGCACAAAAAAACCTAGAGATGAAGGATATGTCTAGAACTTGGGTCTATTTCATGGGATAGTTACAAATGTTAACTTTCCCTAAGGCACACATTAACAATCTACTTGAGTCCTCACACCTTGCCCGCTTCCATTCATGCAGAAGGTATATCAGGAAGTGGGAAGTACAGCATAAGCAAGATACTTAATTTGGGTTGATATAATAAAATAATCAGACTGAAAAGTTACAACATGCCTAACAGGCAATAATAAACCTCTTTTACTAACTGATTGTCACTAATAGCTACTGCAAGCAAAGGAAAAAATAAAATGGAGAGCCAGCAAAATGGAAGCCTCGCCCAGCCAAAAGGAACAAACACCAACAAACGTTCATGTAAGCATTTGAGACATTCTCTCTTCATCAAACAACACAGACAAACAAAATGCAGCCCCCACATAATGAGGTTTATCACCTTCTGTGATTGATCCCAACACATATTCCTTTATGTAGAATTTCCATTATGAGGTAAGAACATGAAAGCAACGGGCCATACGATGCACACAGAATGGAAAGCAGCAATTTTTCCCCCCTTCCATGCTGTTCTAGCATTGTGCCTTGTCTCTAGTTTTAGGTTTAAGGAGGTTGTTAGCCTTTGCAGATTCCCACAGGCATGAATTCTGCTGAGCCTGCCAGTAGGAAGGCCATCTTGTTACAACTGTGCTTACTCATATGGAATAGCTAGGAGTTTTCATCACATTGCAACTTATGTCATCAATTCTGAACACCACATCACTGCTGTGCAGGCTCCCTCCTCCTGCAGACTAATCTTGCTGCTTGGCATCAATGGAAGAGCTTTCTGAGTTGAGGAGTACTGGCACACTTGAAATTTCAGCTAGTCCTCTTTCAAAAGGCATTGTTGCTATTCTTGGAATAATGAGTAGGAAGCTTCCTTGCTCTGTTAATGGGTACAATTAGAGGCAAAATTGTTGAGTAGTTTTCTGACAGCTTGCTCCAAAGATGCCATGACCCATATCACTCCTGGTTGAAGCAAAAGAAGTCAAAGAATTCAGGTTTTTGTCTGAATGATAATTCATTAAACAACAACTGGTCAAAAATTGCTGGAGTCCAAACATTCTCCTGACAAGAAGTGCTTTTCTTGCCCAGAAGGAACACTTAAAAATTTTTAAATGTTGGTTAACTTTTTTTAATGACCTTCCAATTGAAAATCGAGGAACAAAAAACCAGTTTTCTGATTCTTAAGTGTCACATTTTATTGAAATGCACAGGTTCTCATGAGACCTTATCATACACTGAAAATGTGTGGGTGGTTTCTTAGCCAGTTTTAGCGTTCATAAATATTCTCAAATGGTGCCAGAGAGAGATTACAAGAACTCCTTATGATTGTGCTCAATGGAAAAGTTTTCTGAATTCTAACTAATCTGTGTTACTTGTTAACATGGAGAACCCATCCTCTTGGAGACTAGCCACTAGATGCTGTTATTCTGGTAGCACAATTCCATCATCATGGACTAAGTTCAGTGTTTTCTCCCTCATTTTGTACCATGATCCATCTCAGTTTAGGGTGGCTGAACTTCACCTGAGAATTGAAGTTTACCTCCCTGTAAAACAGTGTTAGTACAGTTCAAAACTGCCTGTGAAGACATGCCCGCCTCCTCTCCCCCACCCACCCCATCTACCGGCAGGATGTCAGCTTTCACGCTGTGGCTGTGAGAAAGACATTGCAGTG
>VYZM01020755.1:376547-390052 GCA_013398915.1 Dromas ardeola | reverse complement strand
TAGCAACAACTAAAACAGTATGTGTTAGCAACTTTATTGTCATGCTAAATCCAAACCACAACAGCTACTAGGGAGAAAATTAACTCTATCCCAGCTGAAACCAGGACAATGACTTTAATAAAAGGGGTAGTAATAGAGAAATGTCATTAAATTGGTCCTATTTTAGTTATTTTTTGTGACGTATCTCCAAGTAGTGTCACACTGGATCCCAAGGGAACAGTTATTAATTGTGCCTCTGGTTAGTGTTCACCTCAGGGAATTCAAAACTGCAGCAAATAAAACCAGAATGGAGAAATAAAAAATAGAGCTGGAAGATAAAGGAGAGAGGCGTCCTGATCCTCTGAGGTGCTGAGTCCTTTCAAACTGAGGAAATCAGTATACTCCTACAGTACAAGCCGAGAGGAAAAAGTAACCAACATAAATAGCTCCTTGCTGGTAAGAGAAAGGAATTCCAGAAACATCCAAGGCACATTCACATCCTGAAGGCATTCTTGCCCTTGTTCCAGATCGCCCTTGTTCCAGATCTCCCTTGCCATCTCTGTCATTATTAAATGCAGCCTAGGTCTATACCGAATGCAACCCTTGACTGTGGGAAATGTATTCAAGTTGTGTAAGAATTCCCAGAGCATGTCCCCCCTCCCTCTCATACATGCACGAGAGTGTGACAAAGAGCACCCTTTGGGTTTGTAAAACACTGGGGCCTGCCCCAACACCAAATGAAGGACCAGGCAGGATGGAGGAACCCTATCAAAGTGATGTCCCCAGGTAATAGCTAATCAGACTGAACTAATGAAGAAGCTCTGTATCACAAACAAGAGGGATGGGGGAACACAAATGTTCTTCTTATTACTGGAAATTAAAACCTCAGCCCAGAATCCATTAAGCCACATGTATCAGTCATGCAAGAGATCTCCTTGGGCGAGGCAGGAAAAATCTGACAGAGCAAGACTTTGAGACTGTCTGCATGGCTTGGTGATTGCATGTACTGCTGTTACTGTGTCAGAGGAGGAGGGGATGGAGGCAGCAGGCCCCGGAATGGCTCTGTATTTAATAGGAGAACTGGGGGAGGGAAAATTTAGCTGTGGGAAGAAGAAACTGCGTCTTGCTAAGGCAGTGGTTTTTGGAGAAGGTACTGTGTCAACTTATTCACATGCACAGATGTGATAATTGCTTTCCGCTTCCCCAGCTCACATGCAGAGCCTACCTCTGTGGGAGGCTTTTCCTTTCGCTCCCACAAAAGGAGTATTTTTGGTGTCTTCTATGTGCTTGGTGCGCTTTCTCCCATCAAACCAGACTGAAACATCAGAGACTATAGACTCTTAACCTACCTTCTCTCACTGCCCCCCTCCCTTCATCATTCTGTATAACTCATAACTTGTACATTACTGCAAGAAACAAAACATGCTCCAGCATGTGTGTGTGGTTTCTTGCATTTTTTTGCTTCAACACATTTACACCACTTTTTTACTCCGACACATTTTCTTGCTGAACTAGTTGCTTTTGTAAACCTTGCTGGACTTGCATGCAGTACACTTTCACAGCCCTGGGAACCTGAAACCATGTGTCTCAGTTCCTCCCCAAATTCAATATTCAATTTTACCTCCAGCATCCACTGCTCTTTCTTTCTAGTGTACATAACTGACACCAATCATGAATGGCTGTTAAGGGTTTTTGGCCAGGTTTGGCCAAGTTAATTGCCCCAAACTCTTTCTGATATCAAGCTGTCCAGGGAGTGAATCAGATTTCAGGATTTAGAGCAATGTTATTTATGCCATAGAAGTGACCTTATAACATTTAACACTTCTTGTCCTGTTTGTCTCCTTCTTTCAAGGCATTGTAGCCTACTTGACAGATCAGAGCCCTGGGACACAGGTTTTACTCTCAGCTTTGACTAGCTGGGTGAACTCAAGCAAAACATTTCCCATGTCTTCATCCCCCTCTGTAAAATGAGGACTACCATTGTAAGCACTGAAAGGTCTACAGATAAAGAGTTATGTAGAAGAGATGGTGGTATTATTATTATTATTATTACTACTACTACTACCTATTTTTGCATGGTGTTTCTACCATTCATCCTGCAGCAAGATCTTGCCATGGTTAGAGGTGTACTAGAGGAAAAGCTTACATACTTGCTACTTGCTGCACTTTTAGATTTTGGTAGGGACATATACTAACAATATTCCACCCATGAATAAGTGCATTACTTCCCAAAGTAACTTAGAAAACATAATATTACTGTATCTATGTGCTCATCTCTGAAATGCAGCTGTTTCTGGTGTTAGATATGAGAGTTGGCCACAGCAGCCTGCAATGAAGCCTTGTAAAAAACTGCAGCAGAGGAATGGCCCTGATTTCTTATGCTTTATAAGTCATATTATCATTTGTGCTTGAGGTAGTGGGATGTAAATTGCTCAGCAAGGATTTGCTAGCATCTCAAACGCATGTCCCACAAAAGAAAATAACTTCACAAGAAGGAAGACAATGAAGAATGGGGCCTGTTGTCAATTAAGCAGAACAGTGAGAGAAACGTGATAACAAATTTACACCAGCATGTGAACAGGGATAACACCTTTGCTCTCTCTGTGTGTAAATCCTGTGAAGGGACACAGCTGGTCAATGTCCCCAACATCTAATCTGAAAAAAGGTGCTAACGCCAGGCAGAGACATCCTGAAAAGGATGCTATCTGTAGACAGACTCCGCTCTCCCCTCCTAGCACTCTGGGTATTTCTTGGAGATCTCCCAGACACTGCCTGTCCAGGTTGAACTGCATTGCTTTATGAGATCTGATAAACCTCCAATCCCACAGCAATGAGAACTAGCCACATACACTCTGAGCATACAGTAGTGGGTTCCCTTCTTAAGCCCAGGAGTTGCCCACTGGGGTGGTGGCTTCAATCAGTCCGTATCTGTTAAGGATAATGTTCAGTGTGTGTTGTTTATTATTAATTTCTCCTAAGAAAGAAGCTTCATAAAAATAGAACATAAACCCCTGTCATTCCTTTCCTCCTCCCAGTTACACTAAAGCATCATTACAGTTGCATATGTAAATGAACCAAGCATTCAAAAATTTCACAGCCTCTGCAGGATAAGGTTATGGGGCTCCTGGCTCTCCTGCATTCTACAGTTCCCACTGGGGCCTTTCCCCTTCCCCTTGTAACTCCTCCCCACTGTTGTCCACTCTTCCACCAGCTTGTATCTCCTTGCACAGGCAGCCTCTGCGGAACCCAGAAGTATGGTATACCCTCTTTTGACTGCTGCAGAGGCTTTGGAGACCATGCACCTGTGCACACCACTGGGATGTAGTCCTGAGGCAATGCTCCAGCCATGCTTTCAGGCTTGGGATTTGAAGTGTAGGTTAATATAGACTTAAAACCAGCCTGAAGGTTGCCCTTAGCAGAGAGTAGAGATGCTGTAGATGGCTCTCAACCTCTTCTTCCCCTCCTCCCCTGTCACCATTATTTCCTTTTTTCTGCCTACCTGTAAAATAACTTGCTGAAAGCAAATGAAATTTGGCAGAAGTCTGATCCCGCCCTTAAAAACAAGTAGATTCTTTCTTCCACCTTTGGGAGGCTGAATACCTTTAAATGTCTGAGACTGAAACTCTGTGCTGATGCTTTTCATCCATCAAGGATAAAATCTGGTATTCCCTATCTGCTTGGCTGGGTAAGAGCCACAGTAAATGAGGTGATAAAGGTGGTATAATAGTTCCAGTCAGAGCATGTCCAGTGAAGTCAATATTTATGTATTCAGCTTGACAAAGATGAGAAGCTCACTCCTTTCTTGGCAGAAACAAGGGACCAGCAGCGGATGTTGCTGCAGCTAACATGGAGATCAGTATTTTCCCAAATGAGTAATAAAGAATTCTTGGGGGAAACATTACAGCAGTTGGCTGTGCCATCCCAAATGATTGCCATGGCAAGTATACACAGAATCTAATAGGCTAAGAGCTAACTCAAACTAGCAAGCTCCAGTGGTGGGACAGAAGTCAGTTCAAGAAGACCTGTAACATCAGAAGTTATATATGTTATCTCAGGTCTCTTCAAATTTGAAGCCACTTAGTTAAGTGAGTTCCGCCATTCAGATTTACAGTTAAGTGGTAACATAATCTGGCCTTAGACTTACCCAGATTGTAAAATAGTGCAAATTACTGATCAGAGCTGTGCAGTCTATCTATATCAGGAGTTTGACTGGATACAGATTTACTGGCACAAAACATTATGGAGGAAAACTGCTTGAAAAGAGGTCTTTGGCATAAGAACCAGGGAAGGCTCAGAAAAAAGGGAGAGATTTCTCAGATTCTTTGCTAGTTCAGATGAAGGTTAGTGGTCCAGTGTGCATGGATATCAACATGGGCCCTTAGGACAAATCCAGATACTCAGTTACTATGGTGAAGGGGGCCATGTGAGTACCTAGGCAGACACAGGCAATTTACTGGTGTCCTACTGGGAATGGATTTGCAAATTAAAAACCAGCAAATGAAAGACAAGGACATTTGTGAGAATTCTGAACTAACTGAAGAGCCGAAACTTTTCCTAGAACAGCCCATCAGAGGCAGAAAGAACATTCCTCACAGAGGGGCAAAACCAAGGAAAGACAGGTCTGAGCTTGGTTCCATAACTGAAGTAGAACGGTAACAATCTCTACAAATATGGAGAGGTACCCTCTCTTTTGGAAAATGCTATCATCTATAAAGTCCGTTAAGAACCTCAGGACCAAAACCACACTGCTCTGGGAGGCAGATCCGAAGATGTCGCATGTAGGCAGTGCCCACCCAGGCACAGCAACACCAAGATGCTGGACGCTGAGACTGAAGGAGGTGCTGTCAGAGTAACTCTCCCACTGGAGCAGGATAGTGTGAACCACTTTGGAGTACTGCCTAGAAATTGACGTCACAAACAGATTGACAGCAAGGTCCTGAGTTTTAATAGAAAGGTCAGAATTTGAACAAACATCCAAGTATAGCAAAACCTGAAGAAAATCCCAAGCCTCCTAAAGATCTATAATAATTTCAGTGTCAACTTTCTACTAATCTTGAGAATGACATAGATGCTTCAGTGTGCTTCAGCAAATATAAATTAACCTCTCTAGTAATAACTGTCTCAGCAGCAGCCCATGCCCACACAAATGTTGGCAGGTGGATTAAGACGATTCACCAACTTCAGATGCCGAGCCAGGAGAAGCAACAGATGCCATTTGTCAGTGGTAAACCTCCACCTAGGTGCCCCCTGAATTCCTACAGTAATTTCACAATTCCTTATAATTTTCATATTCCAAGACTTTTAAGAGGCTATTACACATAGAACACCAGGTCCAAGAAAGGGTCACACGATTTGGAGTGGACCCTTCAGCCATTTTGATGTACTGGTGAGCTAAATAAAAAAATTATCTAGGAGTTGGTCTTTATTGCCTGGGTTCTTAAGCAAAATGTGTTTTCTGTGACCATATAATCTTTTCCTTTTTCCTTCTATGCGTGTGTGACTCCTTCTTTCTCTGTGTTGGTGTGTGTGTCTATGTTGCTTCCTACTTTGTAACTGCCGATCCCACAGTGAGTTTCAACCAAGTCTGAGTGAGTAACAGTGATCTCAAAGATACTAACCTCTTACAAGTTCCATGAAAATCACTGGCAGGGTGTAACAGAGAGAACTTTGTAGGTTCTCCACTGAGGGAAAGGCTGCTGAGTGAACTGAAGCCATTACTCCACACAGAAGTCTCCATGTTGGAGAGAAATGTTATAAAAGCCTCAACACCAGGAGAAGCTTAGATCAGAACTCACATCTTGTTAGGCATCAGAAAATGTAACCGTGACACAAATCTTCTGGAAGCCAAGCTTCATTAGCTCTGCAGCTCTCAGACTCCCTTGTTTTCAGCTAGAAGAGGGCAGGAAGGATAAGGTTTGCCATTTTTAATCTGTTATTCAAAATCACTTCAATTTCACCAAAATGTCTCCTCTTAGATGTGACTAATCATGGAAAATATTGATTGCCTTCTATCGCTCTCAGAAAGTGCAACTTCAGAGCACATAAAGATAACAGCTGATCAATGAGCATAATCTTAGCAAAAGCAATAAAAATAATACCTGTATGAGAAGAAGACTGAGGGTGCATGCAAAGAGTAGAGAAAAGAAAAAACATTATCAAACAGAGCGAATATATTTTTATAACCCTGCAGCAACAAAACTCTTACCACCTTATTTTAAAGTACCATAAGAAAACATTACAAACCTATTATACGAAGAATCAGAATGTTGCTTAATGGTTTTCTCATTGTTCACTGTTATTTCTGTGATGAGTTGCTATCCATTGTTATTGTCGACACTCATTTACACTAGCAGATGCATGTGTATTTGTGTGTGAGGACAGGTACGCAAAATCTGGTACAGATCCTCAGGTGATGTAAATTGTCATGGCTGTACTGACGTCAGTAAATATACACTGATTTCCTCCAGCAGACAATTTGCTTTTCTGTATGTAAAAAGCACAGAAACTAGGTAGTGTTTCAACTTCGCTCTTAGACACTTACTGTAGACAAATGCTCATGCAAATACATTCTCTCTTCTATGTGCAAATATACATATTGCCTTGCAGTACACATTGCAAGTAATGACAGGGGCTTTATGCTGCTTCCTATGCTGAAATTTATAAAAAAGATCATTCCTGATCTATGTGACCACTCTTATCTGTAACAATAGATCTCCAACCGCTTTGCTACAGATCTTAAAATACACAGAGATGAAAGGGACTGTCCAACATCACAAGTCTGTTAAAAATACATTTAGGAGGAATTAAACTTTGATCTTAAGACTGTTAGTCCAATGCTTTAACTAAGAGAGCAAGAGCTTAAACAGAGCCACTGGGCAGAACAAATCCAATAGTCAAGAGTCTCATTTTCTCACCTAGGGCTTAGCTAAAAGAAATTACAAACTCCAGAATAGATGAATACAAGAATATTACTAGTTTGCTTCAAGATATACCTCTTTGAGGGAAAAATGTGTATATAATTTTTTAAAAACTATGAAAAAGAAAGGCAAAATGGTCACATTTCAGGCTCTGTCTTCATAAATGACCCTCTTCTTTTTTCCTTATTTGCTCTTATATGGTTCCATGGATTGTGGACCAAGTAATGTTCACAGGCTATAGGTAATTTTATAATAAATGAAATATTTACCATCTGTTAAACTGAGCAATATTTCTGGCTTTCTATAATGTTTTCCTAAGGGGGGAATAACAAAAGGTTTCATAATCAAGAATGGAAGAAGACAAATAAACCACTGCTGAACTAGGAAAGGAAAAAACAAGCAACCTAACAAGGCATTTATTGGGAAAATAACAGGAAAGCAGAAGATGAGTAAACACTATGTACAGAAAGATTAAGGTAGAGAGACAGTAGCCCTTTTTTACTGTTTCTACTTGGATTCCAAGGCAGAAGGGAAAAAAATAAAACTGCGAAATTTCTACAGTCTAATACATCTGTTTGTCTAGAGGTATTTTTGCTTGCAGAAGTGTACTGCATTTTATCATGTGAACACTTTTTTTGAATAAGTATGTAGAAGCCATAATTAGTAGAAGACCAAACTTCCAGCTGACAGGCTCTGGTCTAGCACCAGCTAAGGACTACAAGAGCATCCCAAGGCTAGATTTCTCTGGTTTACTCTGACTAGAAGTGCAAATAATTTCAAGTATGGTGTAGGTGGGAATGTGTACAGTCTATGCCTCTTATGAGTAGCCACTTTCTGCATGCATAAACTGTATGAACCATGCCTAAAGTGTATATTCCTCTGTGTGCACCATTTTATGAAGGACATGGAAGTATCAGTCAGTCGCTTGTTGCAATCTCAGAACAACGGTTGTCCTTCCACACTGTACATGCTGCAAAGAAAGGGACAGCCAGCCTTAGAGTCACCTGGCACTGCGTTCCTGGCAGGAATTCTCAAGGGCGTTGTTAATACCTATTCATTTGGGACATTTTTCCATTTATACCTCTTCCAATCCATTGCTCCTAAAGTCCTCTCATAGACCCTTACCTTGGATCTGCCTGGGAAGTGACACCAAATGGGTCAATACAAAGCATATGGAAGAAAGGCACCCTTGCCACAAGAGAAGAGCAGCCTGATTGCAACAGAACATAGAGCTGCGTGACATAAAAATATCACCATCTTATCAGAAAAACAAAATAATGCATTTGCATCCCTCCTCATTTAAGCATTTAAATATTCACCTTTTTTTGCTGTTGCTTTCAGCCCTTGGCTTCTCTTGTTGAAAGATTACTATGAGTCTTTGTTACCCAAAGTACTGCTCTAACTGGGCCCAGGAGAAAGATACACAGGTAGTATCTATCCAAAGCACCACCAGGCGGTATTTCACACAGATTCCTTCCTTGTTATTACTTCCTGAAGATTCCATCCCGCTAGTGAGATTTCCCACAATAGTATTTTCAGCCTTGACATTGTGTTGCTCTGGCCAGGACCTTATACAGCATCATATTGAGGTGCTGTCCCTGTAGGAGGAATTCCTCATGCCATCTTTACTCAGCAATATTATACCTAGAACTTCATCCTGAACCCTTCCTTCCTAAGCTGAGACCTTTTCCTTCTCTCACTTATCTGTTATTTCTTAAATATTGTTGTGAATCATTAGTTCCATATTCCTCTGCCTGGGATTTTACAGGCCGTGATGTAGATATGACACAGGTATGTCCACGTCATAAAGTATGTCTTACATTACAATGTGAATGGAACCTGTATGGATATATCTTTAAAGGGGGCAAGAGTCTACTTTCTTTTTTCCTCTCATTATACTCTTTATTTCAAAATCATCTAAGCAGAGGTTTAGCATCTGTGTAGCTATGCCAAAGCAGACCTCTATCATTTGAAACCAGCTTACAGCACTGTACTCCAAATAACTTTCGATGCTGAAATGGTACATTGCTAGCAGGGATTTGCAGAACCCAGGGCTGCACCAATGCAACTATTTCTGGTGTGTGAAAGCTCAAGGGACTTAAACCCTGAAAGAGGCTGGGGGAAATCTGAATCTGAAAGAATGAAAGCAGAGGGCAAACGTAGCATTCCTTGCGCACCCTAAGTGAAAGGAGTGGGTATCTGGGGTGCACTAGCCATTCAGAGTTGTTCTGGTCGTCTTCTCTTCTTCTTCTTTTTTTCTTTTTTTGTGCTGGTGCAATGCGCAAATATAGCAAAATATGTTAATAGTGAGCCATAATATTTACAATTATTGTTGGTATCCCTTGAAATCAGTGGGATTTTGTCTAATGCCTTTACCCTGGAGATAATCCATAGAATAGAACATTAATGCATAGTTAAAAAGAAAAATTATGGAAAACAGCACCTCTGCATATGCAATATCTTCATTTTAAAGTTACATAATTGAGCTTTTGAAATTAAAACAAAATACAGCAAACAGCCTCAGACCACAACAGCAACTAAGTGACTCTAACATTGTCTTTTAAAACTTGCCTCTTTACTAAAATAAAAAATACTATCCTAAATCAATACAAAATAAAATAAAATAGTTTTCAGCCCAATGCAAATCCAAATGAGGTTTAAGACCTCTGGGGAAATGCGATTTTAGAAAATTTCTTCCGAGAGTTTTAACAGTTTGTTTTGCATGATGAGATATCTTGTAGAGCAAACACAGGCTAATAATTTAAAGGCAGTACTTAGATTCTTTATGTCATGCTAGACAAATACGGTTTCTATACCTTGTTTTCACTGTTGGTGACACGGTTAAAAGAAGACTTTAATGCCACTTTAATGTAGAATGCTTGTAAATTGTGCCCATGTCTTTTGATGGAATGAACTAACACGGATTATTAGCTGTTATTCTAATTGTATTTATCAAAGTGAGTTTCCCAGCTAATGCACGGGCTCAAAATCTGAAGCCCTTCCATAGGCAGAGCTCCTACTGAGAGTTTCACTGATAAAAACCAGCAGGATTTGGGCCATTTAGACTTAATCTGCCAAATTCAACCCTGTGGCGTTTCCCTGATACTCAGTGAAGGGTACTGGCGATTATCAAAGAAGGTAGTATTCTGATAAAGAAGGGAAGGAAAATTTATACTCACAGGATTTGACGATACTTTGGGATGGTCCCTTAAGACAAGAGGCTGCCTTGTAAGGGTGATCTAAACTATGCTAATTTGGTAACCTGTATTTTTGAAGCAAAACATTCCATGACGAATGACCTTATTTTTTTGTTTTTAAAGCTGTGAGGCGCTTATGCAATAGACTCCTAAGGTAGAAAGAGACAGATGCCGCGGAATAATAATCAGCCTAATTCTTGCTGAGAATCTCTGCGAAAATCTTTCTCCTTGCCTCTCCTTTCATAGGTAAGCTCAGTGCTATCTTTCTCACACAACGACATGCAGCAGCAATTAGTGGGCCTCTGTATAACTCAGGAATTCTTCCCTTTCTAGAGACGGGCTTGTTTTTTGTTCTCTTTTAAAATGTACCCTTTTTTTTTTTTTTTTAGCAAAAAAAAAAAGGGCTTTATAAAAAGAAAACTTATCAATTTTCTGATAAAAGCAAATGACCAAAATAAGACTGAACTTTTTTTAAAAAATAATTGAGCTGCTTCAGTTGCTTTTTATTCCAAGTCCCTTACAGAAGACTGCCCCAGTTGACATGAATAGTCACAAGTGTCCAAAAGCTCAGGTCTTCACTTCTATCCAGGGCTTGAGGTGAGCTGGGCTGCAAAAAACCTCAAACCTCAATCCTGACTCAAAATGAACAAAATCCCAGGGCTGTGCCTGAGGTAAGAAGGGCCAGCAGAAGCACACTTAAACATGCTGCCAGAACCTCCTGTCTTGTGAGAGGCGAAGGAAATTCCATTACTGGGCAGTGACAGCCGGGCACTGCCTGGGTGCTGCTTTAACCCTTACTTTCAGCCACTGCATCCTGACATGCTAAAATATCATTTCTGTTATGTTTAGAGTGGCCATTTTCTGTAGTGAACAGTCAGTTCCTATGCTCTTGGCTAAGAGAAAAAAGATTAGATAACAATGAATTTCAGGGTTTATAATATAGGGAAAAATATGTTCAGATGTGGGGAGGAACGAAGGGAGTGCAGATACCTACTCTGTGTATGTATTAAAGTGTATGTCCCCTGCTGTCATACAAAAGCAAAAATACAACTTTCAGGTTGGCCAGCTGGATCATAAGGGATATTGGGCATGCTGACAATAGGTGGTGAAAGATTCCCCCACCTCCATCCAAGTTGTCTTTAAGTTAGGTTTTGCAGTCTCTTTGATTTCCTTCTAACAGTCAGAGATGAGAGAGGATGAAACCCAGCATATACAATCAATGGGGGGAAAAAAAGGACCTGCAGGAGTGAGAAACGTAGACTGTTTTGCATCTCTCCCATATTTCCTTTTCTATACAAAGATTTTGGTTTGCCTAAGCTATAGAAGGAAACAGAAGCAGTCTATTTTAATCTTCCTGAGTGAAGAGCGCTGCAGGGATTGCTCTGTTATCCCTAGCAGCAGCCCTGACTTTCTCCACAAAAAAGCTACATCCATCCATCTATTTATCTGAAATATAAAGATTATCATATGATATACCAGCGATCAACTGTGTTCTTAATCCACTTCTCTTTGTGCATTTTGGTATGAAGAAAAAAATCTACAATTTTTTCCCCCAATCAAACCTCACTGCCAAAAAAGCTCAGACAAGGAGGAGGTATTTAGACTTATGCATAGAAACTGATTCTTCAATCTGTGTAATGACGTATGTTAGAAACTCTGTTCAGAAGAAAGGAAAGCCCTTGCTGATACAGTATTTCTAACAGAGCCTTCACTGCAGGGATTCACTATTGAAAAAACAATGAGTTTGATCATGCATTTTTATATGGGTTTCTTACTGGTTTGACTCCAGTGACTTAAACTATGCTATTCTGGATTTGCACCAATCGGCCTGAGTTCAGACTCTGGCCCTATGTTTTTTTAAAACTCCATCTATTGAATGATGAATAAGGGCCAGATCCTGCAAATGCTTACTACCTATATTAATACTCTGAGTAGCCCACTCACTTCCTTTAAGTTGTGACTGCAAAATTGAGTCTTACAGTGCAGTATTTTAGAAGTATGGATCTGCCTTTTGGGATTCAAGCACGCCTTGACTGTACATATTTCTTTAATAGTATTTCTTTCAATAGTAATTTCTCCACTGATTTTCACAGAATCACGTGATAGATGCTTAGCTGTTATGAATGTAACTCTACTTAACACCAGATGAAAATGCAGCTCCATGTTGTAGCTATGCTTGTATATTCAAAACAAACATGAAAGAAAAGTGTCCCTTTTATTTAAAGTGTCAAAAGAGACAAGGAAGACGTTTTGGGCTATACAGTGTGCTGTGTACTTCATTTGTTTTGACATTACTATACCAAAACAATAGAGTTTATTCTAGGAAGGAAATTCCAATCTGGTTTTACTACTTATATTAGCTTCTTTCTTACAAAAAGGAAGCCACATCAGAAACTGTGCTCCTTCTCATCCTAAACTTCACTAACCCTGGCTTTCAACCAGAAAACATTCCCCTGCTTTCAAAGTGCCTAAACAAAGGAAATTACAATACTGAGTGTAGTTCTAATTACCAGCTGGTGAACTGTTGGCATATACTGGATGCGTAATCCAAGAAAACATGACTCTTCAATAGTAGCCTCTTCCACCACCTATAGTGCTGGAATGCTCGTTCTTGTTTACTATACATGCATGCACATAGACTATTACCAGTATTCAGTACTAGCAGTCATGCTTTCATTACCAAAGAGGAGAGACCAGCAAAAAATACTTTGTCCTTTTGAAGAGCTGGATCAGTGTCAGGTACCACTCACCAAAAAAAAAAAAAAAAAAAAAAAAAAAAAAAAGACAACAAGATGACCCATGCACAAGTGCAATAAGCATCCTAAAATGTCAAACATATGTACAGCATCTGTATCTCTATGAACATATATACATCATGTGTGATATAATGCATACCCTAGACCCCTTACATCAGTGAGAGCAGGGAAATCCCAGCTCATTCCAGGGATGATGGGGTTTTTTTTGACAGATATCAGGGACTTAAGGCAAACAGAAGCTGCCACAGTGCTGCTGTCCTTTGCAAATCTTCTCCCTGCCCAGGCTACACCGCACTCATCTTTGATCAAAGGCTTACTTATTTATGACAGACAATGAGGGCACGATGCTGTGGGTGTGCACCGCGGGCGAGCAGCCCGAGTGGGTTCAAACGGGCCACGGACACTTGTGCATAAAAATAAAAGCGGTGAACTGGGAGGCAAATACCTCTTGGAAGCAGCATCCAGGCTTCCTCTTTTGCACTCTGCCTGCTCTCCCCGAGAACGCATCAAGGGAGGGATTCCCCACCCACCCACACACTGCCTCTCTCCGTGCAAGGCTGCAGGGGGTATAACCCAGTTCCCTCTTGGATCCGGGCCCGGAAAGAGCCCGTTACGCTCCCGTTCCCCCACCGCCGCCCCTGTCCGCCCCCGTCTCC
>VYZM01020755.1:354614-375588 GCA_013398915.1 Dromas ardeola | reverse complement strand
CTGCGGAGCCCTTCGCGGCGTCTCCAACAGCCCGCTCTTCGCTCCTCCCTGAATGGCACCTCTGAGTGTTGCTGTTTCAGGTGTGTGCGCGCTCGCAGCCCAGAAGCCCAGCCGCATCCTGGGCCGCATCAAAAGCAGCGTAGCCAGCAGGTCGAGGGAGGTGATTCTGCCCCTCTGCTGCGCTCTGGTGAGACCCCAGCTGGAGTGCTGCATCCAGCTCTGGAGTCCTCAGCACAGGAAGGACATGGACCTGTTGGAACGGGTCCAGCGGAGGGCCACGAAGATGATCAGAGGGCTGGAGCACCTCTTCTTTGAGGACAGGCTGAGAGAGTTGGGGTTGTTGAGCCTGGAGAAGAGAAGGCTCCGGGGAGACCTTTATCGTGGCCTTCCAGTACTTAAAGGGGGCCTACAGGAAAGGTGGGGAGGGACTTTTTGCAAGGATATGTAGTGATACAACAAGGGGCAATGGTTTCAAGCAGGAAGAAGGTAGATTTAGATTAGATATCAGGAAGAAATTTTTCACTATGAGGGTGGTGAGACATTGGCACAGGTTGCCTAGAGAAGTTGTGGGTGCCCCATCCGTGGAGGTGTTCAAGGCCAGGCTGGATGGGGCTTTGAGCAGCCTGGTCTAGTGGGAGGTGTCCCTGCCCATGGCAGGGAGGCTGGAACTAGATGATCTTTAAGGTCCCTACCAACCTAAACCATTCTATGATTCTATTATCTTTTTTTCCAGGGTGACTTAGTGTGTTTTTTTTTCTTAAAAGTGACTTGAATAATTGTGGCTGGTTTTGGCAGCCCTGATGAAAATGGTCTTGTTTTTCACTCTGCCTTGTTAGGATGCAGAAGGTAGGACTAAATTGGAACCTGGCAGAAGGAGTTACCAAGGAAAAAGGATTGTAGAGGTATCTGCTGCTTCCCTGCAAGTTTGTCACTTCTTCGAGTCTTTGGTGACCTTTAGGTTCTTAGGAAGAAAACTAGGACTTATTGTGGAGTTTTGCTGGGGTGTGTGGAGGCTGTGGATGTAAAACCAGCAAAGTGACAGGCAGGGCCTTTGTTGTTAGACTCCATGCACATTTTCTTCATTTCTCAAGAAATACCTTCCCTTGCCGTTCCTCATCCACAGCCTTAAGAGTTCACAAACTTACAACCTTGGATGTGAGGAACTATCTGTGTGCTTTTTATTATATTTATCAATAAGAAACCTGGCTAAGGTTAATAAACTTTCTTTCAGGAATGGCTGTGTAAATCCATGAGCAATTTTGATGATTTCTGTAAAGGGTAAAAAAGCGGCATCCTTTCCAATCACTGTGGGCACTGAAGATTCAGGAGCAGTCAGACCTGGTTTTAGGCAAGCACGTCAGTAGATTTGACTGAGTGTACAAAAGGTGCGAGGCCACAGAACAAAAAACAACTGTTTTTAAGTAGGTGATTCTGAGTTTAGAAATACTCTTTGTTTTGCCTTTTCAGATCAGCAAAACCTGCACCATAGCAAGGATTTCCTGAAGTGAGGAACCGAGCAATGGAAAGGAGAATCTGTTTCAGATGAGCTGAAAGGTGTATTTCCAGTCTTTTCTGTTCACAGATAGCCCTGGGAATGTAAACTGATGCAAACAGGATCACCAGGATTAGAAGCTGTTCACAGACTCCTCCTAAAAAAGAACTGCTATTCACAGTTCTCTTGCAAGCACGTAGAGATGGCTTTGGGGGATCGCGAAACATTGCCATATGTCCCCTGTGTGTTGGGGGAAGACCCTGGAGTGAACTGTAAGGAGTAAGAGCATTCAAATCCCCCACAATTAGGATTTTATTGGAAAGTTTTAGGGGAGACCTTCCTCCGTCTCATTGCCTAGTGTGTCATTAATGTTTTGTGACAGGGGATTGACTGAGCACGAACTGGCATTATTTAGCAAGGGGAGAGATGGTTATAGGGGAATGTAAAAAAAGGCGCACACAGAAAGACAGGGGAGGTGAAAACACCTAAGCTATATTGGGGGAAGAGTGAAAGTGACCATTTGGGAAATTGTGCTGGTATGCTGTCTCCTTTCAGAGACACCACTGAGCAGCATCATTTCAGTCTTGCCTCAGAGGAACAGAGTCCAGGGACGCCAATGGAAATAACATGGTTTTGGCATTAATACATTCTGGGAAACAACCAGGGATGGCTATGGGTACGCTCACATATGTATGTACACACGCACACACCCCCACACCACGTTACATTGTCCTTGTAAGGAGAGACTTCAGGCAGAGATTGTTTATCGTGTAGAACAGAGGAGGCTGTTTTAACTCTTCAGGCAAGTCCCGTGCAGAGTTCTGTCTTTGCAGTGGACATCACGTTCCTTTGCAGGGCGGCTGGATAAAAGTGATGAAGAAATAAGGGTCGTAGACATCATACGGACCTGTCCAAGTATAGTCAGCCAGGTAGTGGCATGTATTCTTAAGGGAATATGAACTAAAAAGAAAAAATCATCCTGGTTTGGATGATTGGGAGTGCACAAAACAGCTTGTAAGTCTTGTGTCATGGTGCTTGAATGCCTGTCAGGAGATGTGACTTTTACTGCACAGAGTGAACCCGATGTATTCATTCACTGTTTCTGCACCTTTAATTTGCTTGACCAGCCTCGTTAGCCTAGTTTCTACTAATAAATCTTTGTCATAAATTAAACAGAGACCTACAGCCATGGGTTGGTAAGCTAAAAACAAGCAGGCTAGGAGAATCAGAAAGAAACCTGTTTTCTGTGCGGGTGAGGTGACTGACCTTTCAGGTTTCTACAGAAAGCACGTGCCAAAGGAAAATGCAGTAGAATGCTTTTGTGCCTAACATGAAAGAGTATGCAGGGATCTCCTTACAAAACTTCAAGAGGTAATAGAGTTGCATAATCCTCCATAATAAGAAAATTCAATGAAGACAGGGTATTCATTCAGAAGGAATCTGCAAGGATATCAGAAGAAGCTGAATGTCTTCTTTCGCTTGGTAAGCAAGAATCCTGCATAGCTAGGAAACGCCTCCTCTTTTATCCAGCCATCATTGTGTCCCTTTGATTATGCTGCCACAATACCTAGCTTACATCATTTGCAAAGCTCTGCACATTAGTGAAGCAAGCTTTACTGTTCCCAAGAAGGTGAATGTTAGGATTGTAGCCATCAAAAACAGGGCAATAAGGACACAGAGTGGTTAAATCACTTGTCCAAGGCCATGCAGGAAGCCGGGGGGGAACAGATCTCTGATTTCAAGCATCTTTGGCATTTAGCCCAATCTTCAGGTCATTAAATGCTGCTGCTTCTCTCTTTAGGAGAGATGATATCTAGAGGGAAACAAGGGTGAAGATAAGGAAAGTATGAATTCTGTTAAAATTATTTTTGCCATAGGTAATTTGTTGGTATTGTATTTTTCAAAGTCCTGATTCTTTTCAGTCCATTCCAGAAAAAAATAATAATGAATAATAATGGATTAATTATGTTATTATGGAATAAAGTGCTTCCCTTATCCACTTAGCAAGGTGCTTGGGCATTGCACAGACAATTACAAATAAAGTGCAGCAGTAGTAATTAAAATAACCATGCATTATAAAAACAAAACCAAATGCAAATGATTCAAGCCCCAGGATTTAATGGAAAGGTCTAATACTGCATGATTTAATTTTATATTTAAATAGCTATATTTAATTCAGTCAGAGTAGGGTGAATCTGTAAATAAGGGTATACTAATAAGCATACACAATAGGGAAGGTAGTAACATCTTCAGGTGTTTCATCTGCAGAAAAATTTTCACTGCAGAGTGTTCTTGTAACATTTTCTGAGAGGTCCTAATCCCACTTTAATTTGCAGCAGCTCACTGAAACTTGATGCGAACAAATCGCTCCAGCCATTTGACAGGTAGAGACTTCCCATGTTTTTCTGTTTGAAATTCTGTTCAAGGCATTTTCCTCCTCTCAGTTACGCTTCATCTCCTTCTCCTGGACAGAAGCTCCTCACAGCAAATCCAGGCAGTCTTCTCCCTGTTTCTTGCATTTGACCCCATTCTCCTCCACCTTCCATGGCCAGGCCTTGCAAGGTAATAACTTTCTCCTGGTAATTCGGTATCCAAAGTGCTACCCGTTTGAGATGCAGGGCACCTAGCTTAGGTTCCCAGTTATGATTTTATGGTCTTATTATCATAAGCTTATGAGCTTATGGTAAGGTTTTTTATACTTCTATAAGACCTGTATTTCTATTGTCTTTCTTTTAGGAGGAGAATTGTGTACAAGCGCACCTGAATGCAACAAAGATTATTGGTGTTCAAGGTCAAGTCCTTAATACTCAAGGAAAGGCAGATTTAATGTTGGCCAACCCACCTTAATTAACCTAACGTTTTCTCCTCTTCTTCCCGTCTCTCTCAAAACTATGGCAGAATCTCAAGTGAAATCCCCACAGCCAGTGTTTCCCACTGGATCCATTCTCATCCAGTTCTTAAGAAGTACGTACAAGGAAGCATAACACAAATCAGATAAAAAAGACAGAATTAGAGGAAAAGATGGGAGGGAAGAGACGCAAGAATCGTGGTCTTGTGTTTTCACCTTCCATCCTGATTTTTGGGGAAGATGGAAGATGGGGCGTTTTCAGCCCCACCTGGATGTTAACAGCTGCTTGCGTAGAGATTTTCAGAAATGCTTGCAAACAGCCTACAGACCAAAAAAAAAAAATTCTGCAGGAATTAGATGAATAATTTCAAAATAGAGGATAGAATCAAGACAATCACAATGTACTCATGCATAATTCATGGCTGGGGAAAAAAATCTGCATCTCCTGAATGCTTCTTTCACTCAGGCTTCTTTCACTTGAGGCCTCATCCAAAACTATTCAGATCAATGAGAGATGTTTCACCATCTTGAGTCTAAGCCAAGTCGCTATCTGCTTACACCTGTTAAACAGATGGATAAAATGAATCTAAGACCAAGTCAAGTCCGCTGCCCACAATCACAGAGGACACCACTGAGGGTCTGTAATTAGAAAGCGTTGGAGTCAACAGCAGTGCTCCCTCTGCGTCAGGTGAGCATTGGGTAAAGGCAGGAGTCGTCCTCTGGCATCTTCTAACTCAGTCCAGTGCCTAAAAGCCAGGTAGCATGGTCTGCAGCCCTACCTATGTTTTTAATTTGAAATTGCAACAAGGTGAATTCTCTTGTCTCTCCTGTTGGGGATGTTGAATTGTTAATTCCTACTGATACCACAAAATCAGAAGCAAAGGGAAAATACCTTGTTCTATAAATCAAACATAAAGAGCTGAGATGTGGTAAGGACAAATACTTCAGTTTCTTTCAATGTTTTGTTTTGTTTGGTTGGTTATTTTTATTCTCTTCAGTGGAATACAGCTAAGCTGACATACAAATATTTTAAAACAGCTGCTCATCAGGAAAAAGGTACAAATTCTGTATTGTAGCCTTAACTGAGATGTGTATTTTTGACACATTTTAAAATCTTGACTGTATTTGAACTGTGCTATTGCAGCCTTGCATTATTTACTGCAAATTAAAAGGAATCGAGATCCCTCTTTACAATGTACTTTCCCTTTTAATGTTGCTAAATGTTACATTATCTCCTGTCTTTTTCATGAAATTAAGCTTTGACCACTTAATTGATTAATTCTAGAGAGCAAAAGCTACACAGAGTCATTTTCTTCAGAGTCAGTCAGGTTTTTGTTTGAACTGACAGTTGTTCAGTCTTTTGTAAATACTGCAGTAAAATGAAAAAATGGAAATGAGCTTGATTCTCCAAATCTTATCTGACTAGTCCCACTGAATTACATGGAGATTTTCCGATGGGACAAGTTTGTGTGATCTGACCTTGCATAAGATACACGGAATAAAAAGAGAGGAGAAAAAAAAAAAAGAAGAAATGGAATAATGTTAAGTCTAAACTCATACTCCACCTAGAAGCTTTTTCTGCAGTGGCAGAGATCAAATGCTGTCAAGAAAACAAAAAACATGCATGAACAGTATACATTTCAGCTAAGGCTACAATATATCATTTTTCTGATAAGCAGCTGTTTAAAATATTTATGTGTCAGCTTAGCTGTGTTCCGCTGAAGAGGAAAAAAAAAACCAAACCACATTGACAGAAACTGAAGTATTTGTCCTTACCACATCTCAGCTCTTTATGTTTGATTTATAGAACAAGGTATTTTCCCTTTGCTTCTGATTTTGTGGTATCAGTAGGAATTAACAATTCAACATCCCCAACAGGAGAGAAAGAGATTTCACCTTGTTGCAGACTTCAGTTTAAAGAAGGTGCGCCTGCAGACCATAACACCTGGCTTTTTCGGTGCAGGACTAAGGATGGAGATGCCAGAGGACTCCTGCCTTTCCTCACTGCAGAGGGAGGACTGCTGTTGACTCCAGCGCTTTCTGGTGACAGACCCTCCGTGGCGACCTGTTCCACCTTGACAGCGTGGCTTGTGTGGTCTGTGCTCCCGTTACGTAAGAGGGGTAAGCAGATGCTGATTTCTCGGGGAAATTAAGGCCAGGACAAATCAATAACACAGCTGGCCTGACATGCGACCTACTATATAATCTCATCAGTTACTGAACCTGGAACATGGGTTTAAGAAAAACGTATCTCCAGAAATGCGTCTGGAACCACTGCGAAGATAGTAAAAGGAAGAGCATTTGTCTCATTCCTTGATATTTTGTCACTCTAGTTAATCTCTGTCATTGTTGACAAGTTGGAATATTTTTCTCATCTGAATGTATCTTTTTTACTTTTGAGCCATGAGTATTTATGCCGTTCTCCATTAGGGTAAAGAGCTCTTTAGTCCCAAAGCTTTTCTCTCCTTGAAGGTGACTGATCAGATCACCTGATGATATTATTTTTAGCAAGCTAAATGGACTGAACTCTGTAAATGATGCATTTTAAAAAAAAAAAACTTGAGTCTTTTTTTTTTTTTTTTTTTTTTTTTTTTTTTTGCTTTTTGTGGTAATCCTTCGGACTTGCTGATGCACAGTGTGGTCCAACTTGAGGCAGACCAAATATTTGTTGAAGAAGTCGCTGCTCAGATGTGTTCCTGTCTCTCGTTGCTCATTATTTATGGGGTCAGGCTTCTACTCAGGTTAACCTTTGCCTTCAAGTCTGCTTACAGACTGGATCCTTTGTGCTCAGACATGCTGACTTGTGATAAATATTTCTGTGTTCTGTTTTGGTGTCTGAAAGCATTTCAAGGAGCAAATGAAGAGACAATAAGGATCCTGTGACTCAAAACCAACAGAACTTGCTCCACACTCTTCTTTGAGGAACACGGCAGAAAGAATGGCTTCAGACAGCTACCACCATCCGCATTCCTGCAACTGACTCCATACGGTAGGACCTCTGTCTACACAGCCTCTTGCAAAGGACACAAATGACCACTCTGTTTTGGGAGGCCCAGGTGTAAAGAGCAGGAGATAGGTCAAATGGTGGCAGATCACAGGCCTAATTTTTGCATTGCATGCATTAGCCTAACATAAGGTTAAGCTCAGGGTGCAAGCCCACTCTGTCTTGTGAATTTCTTCACAGCTGATGGGATTTTGGAAATGATTGGAGCCAATCTAGTGGCCAGGCATGCAGCTGAAACCTTACAATATTTAACTTGGACAGAGAGAAATTCCCCACTGACTTGCTGGCTACTATATTTGCCCATCTCCCAGGTAAAAGCAGCCTAGCGGACCTTTTCAGATAGTGATCAGAAGTATCTTCTCAAACACCACTACACTCATTTTTAAAAGAGGGGAAAAAAGAAAAAAAAAATCCCAAAAGCTCACAGCAGCGCTGCTGCTTCTTTCCATCCCATGCAGAGATGACAGCTCAGTTACTCCTTCCCTCTGCAGCACTCTCTGCAGCGCTCACCTTGGGAAGGTGGAGAGAGAAATGGCAAAGGATAAGGGGTCTTGTCCCTGGAAGGAGGGAGGGCTTAGGAGCCAGAATCAGTAATAGTGGCTGGATGGTGGGGAGAGAAACCGATGTGAATTGGGAAGCGTGATACATAGGGAGACCAGTGCATAACTGACAGGGATCCAGGGACTGAGGATCCATAAGCTGTTAGTCGCTGGGGGGGGCAGAACTGAGGCAGGGGGAAGGCTGATGCTTGGTCTGCAGGCAAGACTGGTGTGGAAGTTGTGGAAGAGAAGTGAATGTGCAGAAGGAGGGCAGGAGGTATCTGAAGTGCTTCTCAGTAAACTGAAGAGAATAGCTGAGTATTTGTTATAAAGACATCCTGAATATGGTCAAAAGGAAGACTCAAATCTTGAAAGTCAGGTTGAAGTCCACTGTGTAAGACTTTAAGAGCATATAAATGGCAAAAATCAGATCCCTAGGAAAGAGAATTACAGTGGGAGCAGCTCAAAGTGATACTTTCCCAAAATATGCTTCCATTCAGACTTCCTGAGCCAGAGATGATAGCCTTGTATTTAAAAAAAAAAACCTCGGTAGTTTTCTCTTCTACCAGTTTGTCTGGTCTCACCTTGAACCTGTCTGAATTTTTAGTATTCACACCATCCTGTAGCAGGGAGTATCAGATCTTTGTTCCAGCTGTACTTACCTAACGCTCTTTCCGTGCGCTACTGAGGAACAAGGACAGCATCACATGCCTGAACGGGGGATCAAGGCCACATGAATAAACAGAATCCTCTCTCCAAAGATGTGACCACGCAGGAGAAGGCAGGTACCTGGGACTCGGTCAAAAGACACCACCAGTCTTTCCATTGACTCTGTCTTAATTTCAGGTCTGGATCTTAAAGCAGCCAGAGTTATTTGCTGATGTCTTAAGTTATGATTTGTTTAAAAGCTTCCCATCTGTTCAGGTTTGTACTCTGTTTCATACACATCTAAATTACTGCTGGATGGATGTGGTAGAGTGATGATTTTGGAAACATTCTCATTGTTTTTTAATTTCTTATGTGCTGTGTGTTTTACAGAGATCAGCACAAAAAGGCAAAACACAACCAACTGTGACAGAATATATAAAACAGCATGAGCTGCCTACAGATAAATGAAAACAGTCCAAAATAATAGAGACCAACGTGAATCATGACCAATAAGCATATTTGTAATAATAAACATGTCATCTGTGTCAGATAAACAAATCACAAATATTTATTAAGATAACAAACAGATTATTAATAGAGAGACATCCCAAATGCAGAACATGTCTCTCAGTCCTAGCAGATATGAATTAGCAGCCAAATCTGCCACAATAAATCTGGCGCTCTCACAGAGGTCATCATACCTAACAATTTTTTTTTTTTAAAAGAAAAAAAAAGGCGAGTACAAAGGAGAGAGCAGACAAGCATTTATTTTTTTTTTTAGCTTCTACTAGTATGACATAGTTTAGAGAGATCAGGCTGCATTAGTGCTACTAAAGATGATATAAGCATGACGATGATAAGAAAAAACTGGAGGCAGGGTTGAGGGAGAGGCTTCCCCTGGTAGCTGCAGTTCTGACCCCAATCCTATAAGCTGCTCCAGGCAAGCAGGTGCATGAGGCCTCATTTTGAAATCAGTGGGTTCAAGCCAAGCACAAAAATCTGTCTAGCCAGAGCATCAGCCTGCAGTTACCATTCACCTCCTTTTGCTAGTCTTTCTGATACAGATAACACTTTGTTGGTATAGCATGAGTTCTGATGTTCTGAAAAAATGTGACATTTATTCTTTGACTCTGGTGGGTGCAGAATGATGCCAGTCAGTTTAAATAGTGAATCAAAGTTAATTTGCAGGAGGAGCTAAATAAAAACAGTTGTTTCTTAATGCAAACCTGACACTAGTGCATCATGCAGGTGATGGATGTACAGTCCTCAGCTTCTGGAAATGGAGAGGCTGAGGTTGTAGCAGCAGTGGGAATTCTTCCATAACGTACATTCTGTATGTTTCACAGCATATATTTCAGGATATAAACAGTATTATACCAAACTGAACAAAACAGGCCTATAAAATACTGAATGTGACTGAAACAATATTGGTTCTGGCATTAATTTGTTGTATTTCCTTCCGTTCTATGAAGGCAATGGTGCACACTAAAGGCCAAGCTCCTGCTGCCTCCACTATTCGAAGAGGGAAATGAGGAATGCCTAATGTGACAGTCTGCCTGTCCTGGATGGGTCTCCAAAGAAGTGCAGGAGCAAAAACTACCTCATCGCTGCTAGTGCTAGTTCAGATAGATAAACCCATGGAGTTACTGTGATGGGAGCCCAAGTGGAGATCATGTTCTGGTACCTGCTGACATTTTTACCACCCACTGTGCTAATTAACCCTCTTCATCCTTGCTGGCACTTCCAGTGGTGTCACTGCTGCTTCAGCTGAACTCATAGGTAGCCCTGATTGGAACCTGTCCTGCTTAAACAACTATGCTGTAGCCAGCAGACTGTTTGTTCAGTGGGCTCCTGAAAAATTAAAACCTTCTGTTACGGCTAAGAGTCGAGCTATGTAGAGCTAAAGGCAAGGGTTCACTACATGCTTTCAAAGTCAGAGAGTAAAATTCCCATTGACTTTAGCAGCAGCCAAGAGTTCACCCAACATGACGTCTACGTTGCTTTTCTAGAGGTTCTGGGGTAGTGGTGAATATCAAGTACTTCGCAGCGATAGAGACATGGTGGAGTATTGTGCGACAGTTTGCATGACTACAGGGAATAAAGCCCAAAATAAAATCAGGAGCTTTCAACTGTAAATACCAGTCAGCACAATAAGAGGTACTACTCCCCACTGGAGCTAGTGCCATCACGGCCAGGCCAGTCTGAATTTTAAGGAATATTCTTGTAGCTGATTTATATTTTCATTTGCGTTCTGCTAAGTCCTGCTTACTCATTTTGAGGTACCCGAAAAGATTCCTCCTCTTCCTTCATGTTTACATGCTTGGATTCTTTCAGATATTCTTTCCCACCCGCAGCAGACGTTTTGTGAAGGTCCGGAGTCCTTTGACTCTTTTCCTTACAAGCCAGCTTCTTGTTCCTAATGCTGTTTGACTTACCTGTCCTGGCCATCTCCGCGCTCAGCCTATTTCCATGTATGCCGGAAAGGTCAAGTCTGTAAGTCCCCCGCACCGTGCGCGGACACAACTACAACCATCCACTTTAAAGGCAGGAGTACCCCAAGGCTTTGCAGGCAGAGGAGAGCTGTGATGTCTCACCATATTCAGGGCAGGATGCAGCCTGGCAGCAAAATACTTGGGCAAAAATAGATAGAAAAAATAGAAAGGGCCCCTCAAACAAACTTACGGGATTTCTGGGCTCAACCCTGATTCGCTGCATTCAACGGGAAATTCAAGGACATATTCATGATCTGTACAGATTTGAGAACACGTCTTTTGTTGTTGATTGAAGCTCAGCCTGAACTGAGAGGTTAGGAGTTGGCTGTGGTCCTGTCTTCCTTCCTGCTGAAAATTCTTGGTTCCTGGCTTGTTTTAGTGGATGTGCTCACCCACTACCGAAGGCCGTGGTGAAATGGATGTAGTGAATTGTTTGTCATAAATTGTTTATTTGCCAAAATAAACATTCAGTCAATGCAAAATTATTTGTGAATTTGAGAGGCACTCAATGAACATTTTGGGCATTTAAAACAATGAGGACAACATTTATAGGGATGACAAAGTGCTTCTTTTTGATGTATTTTTAAGCAAATTGTTTAGATGTCCTAGATGAAGTCATAAGGTGGTAGGGACAGAGGGGCGTCCTACACCATCATCCAGCTGTTGTCCTTCTGTTCAGCAGCTCCTGGTCAGGATGCTGACAGGGACCATGACAGAACCATGTCACGTGCCACAGGGGTGCACAAATGTCACCCATTTCTCAGGGAAGAGGCTTTAACGCTGGTGCACAAGGCACACCCCCTTCCTGCTCTCCAGTCCGTATGAAACCCCCCAGACTTGTGAGTTTTGAGGGTGAGTTTTTTTCTAAGCCCTTTGCCTTTTCCCAAGAACAGGGAAAAAAAATAAAACCTGGAATAGTTATTTATTGATGCTTAACTTTACTATTTTTTTAAAGAACGAGCTATGCAGTTTAGCTAGCACACAGAAGTACTATTGGAAATATTTATTAAATAAATTCACTGGTTTTATTATGAAACAATGACAAAGATACTGTTAAAAGGGATCTTGTGTTGCACACTATTATACTTGCCTGTTCACATCTCTAAAATGGAGGGGGGAATGAAAGTCTGAAGTGATAGATACATATCCTACTGCTTTGTAAATTAAAAGAAAGATTACAACTGTAGGTCTTAGAAATAGAATTTCTATTCTATTCTGATTATTATAACAACATTCTGATGTTATAATACAGATGCAAAATAAATTCATGTTTCTGGAGAAAAATCTTGTGAAATTAACATGGCACCTTGATATACAGTTATTACAAGGCAGTTAATATGGCATCATTTTATGGACCACCAGGAAATTTGGCCTGCAGCACAGAGGAATTATAATAGCCTGATATGGTAAGCTTTGAAAAGAAATAACTTCATGCGAATACTTAACAGCAATAGAAAGCAGCTGAAAGATTGAAATGCAAAAGTAATAACGTCACTGGAAATGTTTAACATCTATTTCACTGCTCATTCAGAAAGAAAATATTTCATGTAAGAATTTCAAGTTTTCACTAGATTTCCAGTTGAGTAGAAATTGGAAAAACATTTCTGAAGGTGATGCCTAGGCTCTTCTATGAATCTAGTCCTTTGCTTTTTTCGCACGTACCTCGAAAAAAATAGGAGAACTAAAGTTGGTCCCGACCAAACAAATGGCAAATAATTTACCCTGAAACTATGGAGTTTTTATTATTTACCAAATACACTGAAAACAGTTTGTTTTGGGGCTGACTTAGAAAAAAAGAGAGTTTAATTTTTTGGTTCAACAACTGAATCAAATAATCAATTATTCACAGAACCCAGCCATCTGAACACCCACTTAAATCCTAAAATAGGAGCTTGCCATTGACAGCAAAGAGTTTGGATGAACTTCTTCTCACAGGGGTGAGTCTCATTCCCAGGGAATATTGATTTCTGTTACTTAGTTTTTATATTTGAAAAGATGAAAAATTGTTTCCAGCTTGGAACTAACTCTGCAGGAATAAGCTTTTAGTAAAGAAATTTTTGCAGTGCAAATTTTTCTTTACCACATATTACTTCATTTTCTGAAATACGCTTCTAGGAGGCAATGTCAAAAGTACAATTAAATGGTGCAGGACTGAGTCCTAATTGATGGTGACAATAATTAAAATGAATTATTTCATTAAAGCTTTTTTTTTTTTCCTGCTTTCACCCCTCATTATTCTGTTTGGAAACAGACTGTCCTAAAATGTATTGAGTGTCCTGCTGTCACTATTTAGACAAGCATTTGTCAGTAGGTTCTTAATATACGCTAATATTTTCAGTAGGCTTTTAATAGAACATCTTTCTCTCTCTCTAGTTATATTTAATCTTTAATATAGGGTCTTGCATCTCTTTTCACGCTTCTCTTTTTATTAACTTTCCAGATATATTCAGAAATCCCTTAATTTGCATCCAGCAATGAGTTATGTCTTGAAGCATTAAAATGTACATTTAAAAAACATTGAAGCTAATGTAGGAAACTGATAAAATACTATTAAAAGTTCCCAGTTTAAATATACGTGATTTGAAAAATATGAATTTTTAAAGGAGCTATTTTTAAAAAAAGGAAGAAATGTTCTTGAAAATTCCATCTCTTTTTTTTTTTTTTCTTCCTTTAGGAATTAGAAGTCCAGAAGATTTTTTTTTTTAAAAAAAAAAGCATGTCCAAAGCTGTGTAGGGAGTGCAGTCAATTTTCATCAGAATGCTGACATTTATTTGAACCTTTCAGAATGGCAAAAAAAAAAATTAACCTTCAATTTTTTTGGGGGAAACAAGGTCTAATATTTAGCACCCACGTTGTTCTAAAGGAACATAATGGAGGGGGGAAACAAGGTCTAATATTTAGCACCCACGTTGTTCTAAAGGAACTTAATGGAGGTGGTCAGCGTCAAAAGAAGGATGATGTTCACCGTGGCTTGCTAACACAGTAGCTGGTAGTCGTAGCTGACTCCTTCATCCTCGGGTTAATGTCCTCTTCACGTGGGAGAGGGGGATTAGTCAGTTTGTGACAACTCCACACTTCATTCTAGCAATAGAAGAATGGGCAGCAACGGGGTTCACGTCTGAAACAAAGTGGAGAACCTTTGGGTAGCTGGGTTTTGGTTTGAATATGCAATGGTAACTGGGACTGCATGGCAAATAGCTGCATGTCCAAGACTGTTGCAGGTTCTGTGAGTCTTGTATGTGTTGTCTTTAAAATTAAACAAGTAATTTGTGCCTGTTAACCATGCCAAGCATGGTTAAGTGGATGCCTTAGAATACTTGTTGCTTTTCTCTTACGGACATGGCTGTTCTTAATATTTTTCCCTTTCCTTTATTTTTTTTTTTAAAGATCTGGTATGGAATGTTTGATCTCTTGCCAGGTAGCCTAGCGGGAATACTCTGCTCAGTTATGCAAGAGGCATGGATTTGATCCCTAACTCCTGTTACCATGCTCTTAGGAATACACGGTTACAAAAATAAAAGCATTAGCCTGCAGCCATACTGCTGTGTGCTGTGCTCTCGTCAGATCTCACGTGTTCAGCAAGGTCAGCCCTGCTCAGGAGTCACAGAGTTGGGGGTGCTGTGGGCATGTGGAAAGGAACCACAGAGTAAAACAATGTGTGTGAAACACTGTCCTTGTCTGTGCTGCACACCAGGGAGTTTCTGCTCTCTTGTCTATTTTTTGTTACCTTTTTTCCCTCATATGTACCATTATTTCATAAACACGCATTTTTTAATTTTTTTCTTTTTTTTTTTTTTTTTAAATCAACAAAGGCAATTCCTGTGAGCGTGCAGAACTGTGTGGATGCAATGCTCAGAATGGCATTTTGGAATTCCTAGCTAGGAGTCTTCCCAGTGACGCTTAGGACAGAGACCTTTGCTTTGCAACCCAGCTTTCCCTTACAGACCAGTTCAAGTCGCGTCAATACGAGACGCTAGTTTGGTGCAACTGTACAAAAAGATACCATTTTAACCTATGCTAGTAATACACAAATCATTTGATACTCATGTGTGCATTGAAGAAGTTGCATTATTATCGTTAATCATGTTTTTTTTCCAGCACTGCCTGAGATGCAGCCACAGCCTGAGCCCTATGGGAAACACTGCAGCTCGTTGTGCCCTGCAGAGCTTACAGTCTGATGGGCAGTGCAGGCACAGGATGTCAGAAGGGCTCTGGCACTCCTCGAGCGTAAGGAATGTGATGCTGGCGAGTGACGTTTAAAGGTGTGAGTCCAGGGCTGAGTGGGAGGCTTGGATGGCAGGGAGGAAAGTGCAGAAGCAGAAGGGGTTGAGGAGGGGATTTTGACAAGAGTGGCGGAGGAGAAGGCAAAGGGGGACAGATACGGTGCTTCTTTCAACTTCAGGCTCTAGTTTGTTCTACTCCACTGCATCTTTACACCAAAAGCCCATTATTAGGGGAAGCGGAAGGCCACACGTTTGGGGGTGAATGTGTGGGAAATGCGTCTCCATAAATCTGAGCCACAAGACAGAAGGACACGTGGCTGTAGTTGTTCCTTATTTTATCCCCCTGCAATAAGAACACCTCAGAGGTAATGCAGATATTAATGTTATACTTAGAGCATCTATACCTCTAGAGGGAAAAAACCCAAACCAGTACTTAGCTTATTAGTTTTGTCTCCCAAATGACAGGACATTGCTTAGTTATGTCTATTTACAACAATCTGTGAGCATATACTGACCGGTGGCGTGCACTCAGAGGGGGTGCTAATTGTCACCAGACGCAGAGAAAGGGACAGATGTTCAAGGAGGGTCCTGCCTGTTCTTCTAAGGCAACGTGACAAGCAAAACATTACAGTCAGAGCTGAAGCAAAACCTGGGGTCCAAATACTTCTAAGTGTTAGGTGAGCCCTGCAATAGCAAAACATTCCTCAGATCTGACAAAAAGCAAAGCGAGAGGGATGTCTGGAGTAAGATCTGATCTGTTTTCTGGCCTGCTCCTGACCTTGCGCAAAAGCGACTCAGCCAGCTCTGCCTGAATGTTTGACAAACGCTATTCAACAGACTACAAGAAATTTCCAGCGTCTTCAAAACACACAACCACAGCAGCACTCTGTATTCTCCTCACCTTCGCTTTTTACATTTTCCCTTCAGGTTCTGAGTTTTATGTTATTAAATTTTGGTGTAAAACATTATAATAAATAATAAGTAGCAACATTTTCCATCCTAAAGATATCAAAGATGGAAAAATATTATTGTTTCCATTTTTCTAGTGTGGAAAGTGAGGCACTAATTACTTGCCCAAGGTGACTTTGCTCAGTAAAAGATACTGCAGCAAGAGAAAGAGCAAATTAATTTAATGTTTTGGAGGTTGGGTTTGTTGGTTTCCTTTTTTTTTCACTTGAGAAAAAGCACTCTGATGGGAAAATGCAGTTTCAGAAAAGTGAAAATGAGTTCAAACGTAATGTGAATCTAAAAGGGTTGGCTCTTGCGCATGAATTTGTGGCTGTGACACAACAACCGATGAGTGATCAGTTTGTGTGTAGATAATTGCAATGAGTCTAGCCTACAGGAAAAAAATGTCTTTATGCAAGAGTTCTGGACACGGTGGAAGCGCTTGAATATTGCGGTGATGGAAAAGCTAACAGACAGAATAAGCACTCTAGACAGTTAGCCAGAGAGCGGCATGCAAAAGCACAGAAAGCCTGACGTGCCCTGAGCTGCTCTGGATCAGCCAGTTGCTCACAGTGAGGACTGGGCTGGCAAATGACAGCAAAGCAGAGTGTGCAAAGCCTCTGCACAGCCCGCAAGAAGACCGGTGGAAACATCTGGCTTCATTTATTCAGCAGGCCAAGGGCAAAAAGCAGGTTCTGCCTGAGGGGAGTCCAGGTCACGATATCGCCACTGCAGAACAAAGTGACTGAAAGTGGCAGTGCCACCATGCATAAATAGGATTTCTCTGTGCCCTCCCCCCAGCTACTGTTTCCCGTTGGTATCGACTTGGGCAATGGCTCTGGGAAAGCCAGAAGGCATTTTCCAAACCAGCAGTTAGCGCGTTTCCTGACTGCAAAGCTTCTGCCACGCTGTCATGCATGACCTGGCAGACCACGAGGCGCTGCGTTTTGCGCCCTGTGAAAAATCACGTCTTACTGGCTTCATGGGAAGAAGGACCTCCGTCTAAATCTTCTGGTACGTGCGCAACAGCGGGTGGTAGTGGTCCTTTTGTTAGGGGAGAAAAATACTGGGTGTGATTTTGGTTTTGTTGCTGGAACTTGCCAATGCCAAGCAGCAGCAGGGCGAGCTTGGCCATAGGTGCCAGTCATCTCCCCGAGAGCAGCCCTTGCTTAAGCAAGAGTCGTCTGTCCTCTGGAGCACTGAAAATGAGCCAGTGAAAGGTTATGAAATGTAGCCAGTGAACATTGTTCTGGAGAGAGAAGAAAATGTGTCCATTATTCCACTGCCTGGGAATGGTGTCACTCGGTCTCCACCAGCCAGTTGCGTGGGCTGAGACGTGCAGCCGGCCGGAGACTAGTGCCTCTGTGGTGGAATTAAACACTGTGTGAAGCAGCTGCTCTCCTGATTTGCCTCCAGACTCTTTCTGTGCTGTTATTAACACCTACTTGTGTTAATACAATAAACAAGACATAGGTCTTATCTGCACAGGTTGACATATGACAAGGTTACGCTGGAGTTCACTAAGATTTACAGCCTCTCACCCGCTACCAGCGCCTTCCTGGTGCTTTGTCCCATCCTCTGCTACCCTGCTATTGCTTCTCATGTGGGGATCGCTCTATCCCTGCCGCTCCAGCATCCTCCTGGCCTAAGATTCGCTGTCTTCCCTTTCTCTGTCCAGTTCTTGTTAGCTCTCTTTTTGCCTTGTACTGATGGATTTTGCGAACCTGCTGGCTCCTCTTCCTCCGGATGGCTGGGAGGGGGACACGAGAAGGGGCTGCATCAGTCTGCCATCACCTCTTGCTTTCTCTTGAATTTTAAACATGCATTGAACTGGATTTTTATCCAAGCAGCAGCAAGCATTTGGAGGGCTTTCCGTCAGCAGTATATAAATAAAAATGGATCAGAATAGATTGGATTGTTGCTTCTTACATCCACTTCCCTATTTTGTTTTTGACAGGTCCTGACACCCACACACATGCTCCTTGCTCAGACTCCGCTAGATCTGCTTTTTTGTCTGCTTTGAGTTTTTTGGCAGGATTTTCCATTCCTCATAACCTTCTTCCCTTACAGAGACTTTCAATAGCACTTACCCTGGTCCTCAGCTCTTGGGCCTTGTGCCCTTAGGTTCCTCTCCATGCTGATGGGTCGTACCAGGCCCATCATTCAAACATCACAGGTGCAAGCACCGCACCCTCCTGCAGGCTCTGAAACGGGGAAGCCGCTGCTGCCGGCTCCCGATCTCCTTCGCAACTCCAACGGGTCCAACGTCGCTCCCTCCCTTCATTCCACGCTTCCCACTGCGAAGGAGTGGAACCGAGCAAAGAATCTGCAACAGGTAATTTATGTAACAGATTTACCCTTTTTTCCCCGAGTTGAATATGCTTGAGGGGGTCCTGATGTCTTCAAGTGCATTCACTGTCTGAAAAGGCTTGCCTCTTTTTTTTCCCTTGTGCACTGTTTTTAATGCTACATATCAATCACTAATGTTCCCTGTGTGCATTCAAAAACTGGTATTTGCTATTCAAACAGCGTTAAGTTGTAACTGTTGAAATAAGTCTCGAGGAATTGTTTCTGATCCTAAAGTGGATGAGCATGCAAATACCTCTGTCATGTGTAGCACGCACCCCTTTAAAATGTGGTTTTAATATTTACAGATGCACTCTTGAAATTCAGTTTTCATCAATATTTGTGCTGGAAGAACTTGTTTGCTTGAATGTGTGCATAAAGGCAAGTATAAAAGCAACACAAGAACAAACTAGTAGAATGTACTTTAAAATATATATATATTCATTATTTTTTGAAGTGAATTTTTAAGTTGCACAACTCTAAACATGAGCACTTGAGAGAAAACAAACAAGCGTGTGAGTCAGAGATTCTCCCTTTTGCTTGCCATGCTCTGTGCCAGATACGTGGAAGCAGAAAAGCAGCCAGGCGCAGAAGCAGGGCTGAGCGTGGCAACAAAAAAACCCACAACATGTGTGGGATTTTCTCTCAAACTGTGACTCTATAACATGCGGGCAGGGGCCAGGCTGAGAGCTGTGCCCACAGCCCCTTCCCTGCCCGGTGGGGCACTGCTCACAGAACGGCCATGGTTCGACAGGGTGTCCGTCTGCGGAGGTGTGCTGGAGGCCACCACCTCCCTGGTGAGGCACCTTGCAATGCTCCCCGGGCTGCCGTTGCCCTGTCACGGGGCAGGCATGGTGAAGGCAAAGCAGGCAAGATGCTGCTAAGGAAGAAAAAGCCTTGGGCAACCAAAGAAAACAAATGTGTTGTATCAGCCTGTAGACAGCAAAAAGACACAGGGAACATAACTTGGGAAACCCGGGGTATTTGGTTAAAACTGCAAGGTTGTTGCTTGTTACAAAGTGTTGAAAATACAAAGCATGGGCCCTTTCTGTGAATTCACCGCATTATAACGTGAAAACCACATCTCCAAATCTTAAGCTATAGGCCTCCTGGATGAGACCCCCTACTCATTGAGCAGGCGTAGTAATTTACAAATGTACAATCATAGCATTGTCTAGGTTGGAAGGGAACTTTTAAGATCATCAAGTCCAACCGTTAACACTGCCAAAACCACCACTAAACCATGTCCCTCAGCACCACGTCTACATGTCTTGTAAATACCTCCAGGGATGGCGATTCCTCCACTTCCTGGGCAGCCAGTTCCAATGCCTGTCAACCCTTTCAGTGAAGTTTTTCCTAATATCAATTCTAAACCTCCCCTGGCAAACATACTATATATACATAGGAATCACGGAATCATGGAATTTCAGAGTTGGAAGGGACCTCTAGAGATCATCTAGTCCAACTCCCCTGCCAAAGCAGGATTGCCTAGAGCACATTACTCAGGACTGCATCCAGATGGGTCTTGAAAGTCCCCAGAGAAGGGGACTCCACAACCTCCCCAGGCAGCCTGTTCCAGTGCTCTGTCCCCCTCCCAGTAAAGAAGTTTTTCCTCATATTCGATCGGAACTTCCTATGTTCCAGCTTGTGCCCGTTACCCCTCGTCCTGTTACTGGGAACCACTGAAAACAGCCCATCTCTATCCTCCTTGAACCCACCCTTTAGATACTTGTGTCAATGTACTATATCTTTAATTCGAAGCAAGAACACAAGTAGCCAACAGGAGCTTATTGTGAAATCATGAGCCGCCAATGATTAGTATGTCAATTAGTTGCTTTTGGTAAAATATAAAAGCTTGCAGTGCATAAGCCAAGGCGCGCTGGCTTTGTGGAGTTCCCACCGAGCACCCATCCCTGCGCAGGCACGAAACTAACACGTATCTCCACTCTGCGTGTGGATCATCTCTTCACACAGCGGGCAGAGAGCCCAGCTTTGGGACAGCAGGGCAGGCAGGCCACCCACTGCCCACCACCTGGGCCTCCAAAGGCCACCCAGGGACCAGGCCAGCACGGTGGCCAGGGCACAGGGGATGGTGGCGGTGCCGAGGGGGGGCTGAGGCAGGGCAGAGGAGGCAGCGCCCGGCCCAGCAGCCCTGGGGAATGGCGACCAGTGCAGGCGGCCATCGGCCTGCAACATGGCGGGATCCATACTGGGACTGGTGCTGTTCAACATATTCATCAACGACATAGACAGTGGGATCAAGTGCACCCTCAGCAAGTTTGCCGACGACACCAAGCTGAGTGGTGCGGTCGATGTGCCAGAGGGACGGGATGTCATCCAGAGGGACCTGGACGAGCTAGAGAGGTGGGCCCGAGCAAATCTCATGAAGTTCAACAAGGCCAAGTGCAAGGTCCTGCACTTGGGTCGGGACAA
>VYZM01020755.1:287662-353338 GCA_013398915.1 Dromas ardeola | reverse complement strand
CGGTGGGACGCTGCTGGTGGCCACGGGCTCTGCCCGTCGGGAACCCGGCCGGGTCTTGGGAAGAAGAGCTCGGTAATGTGGAGCGGGACTTGTACAGCACGTGTTTGGGTGGGATAACGGGTTTAGAAAACCTTTTTTTTTCCTCTTCTTACGCGGTGCCTCAGTGCTGAGCCATGAAATAGATCGGAAAAGCTGCCAGGCAGGTGTGGAGTGTGGAAATACCAAGTTGGCGATGAAGCGTGGGACAGTTGGACTCGACATTGCGCTTTGGGGAGCAGGAAGGGTGATGTCCTCTCTCCGTGTGGGTTATGTACCTCGGTGGGACTGACAGCTAGATGCTGCAGCCTGAAGGGAGTCACAAAAAAGAGAAAAAGGTGTCAAAGATAGAAGGTCAGAGGACTCTGCAATGTGGGTTATGTGATTTTTACTCAGAAAGTTGGCTAATGGCTTGTAATAGAATTGTGGGGGTTTTGTGTTATTCTAAGTATTGACTGGTTACTATTAACAATTAGCTAATTCAAAGAACACCACAGATTATAAAAAACATAACTTTTAGTCCATAAGTGCATCAGCACTGTTTGCTACCTGGAGTACTGGCAAATGAGTTTTAATATGGATTGCCTTCAAGTTGCACAAGGACATGTTCCTCACTCCCAAGCTGGTAGCTGTGATGTTGTAATGATTTGTCAAATGAAAACACATTGTCAATGTTTGCAAGTGAATCCAAGTGCTGTTGTGATAATCGCACTTATTGTATTATTTATTTTTCTATGTTCAAAATAAAGAATGAGTCAGCCAATGCTAAAAAGACAACAGGGCTACTAGACCTAGCTGTACACATGAAGAAAGGCTGCTGGTGGATGTAGTTAACACTGTGAATCTACATCCAACCATGATGACTGTTGTTAGTATTTATTTTAGTAATCAACAGAAGTCGTGTTTAGTAATAAACGGAAGAGGTTTTCCCTCTCTTTTTTTTTTTTTAAGGGTGTGGCTCAGGTGTTGAGTGCTTGGACAGCACCTGCATTTTCCCAAAGGCCTCTCAAAAGAGGAGGCTTTTCATACCTGGGGAGAGTAGGTTAATTCTCGACTCTGCTCGCTTCAACAGTGCAGCTTCCAACAAGGAGTGTGGGATGGTGCCAGCTGTGGTTGTGGCATTTCATGTGATTCAGGCAAATGTCAGCTAGGATCTTGCTTGAGATGACCTATTTATTTCATTTAGGTTGCGCAGCGGGTGTTGCTGGCAGTGATTTGCAGACCGGGTTGACCTATCCTGGAGTAGATGAAGCAGAAGCTAAAACTGTCCCTATTTCTTGCCAGTTCTCTGAAAGATGGAGCCTTCCTTGAGCAGTGAAAGGAAGTAGAGCGGATAGTGCTGCTCTTGCTAGAGGCAAGGGCTGGAAGCAAAGTGACTTTGGCGTGTCCTTGTAGAGGCGTTCTGTGTTTCGGTTTTCGGGGGAATCGGAGGTGCTCCAGTCAACTATCCCTTGCTTAGACTTTCTTTTAGGAAAGTTAGTGAAGGGCTGATAGGTTCTCCTGCTATTTAATTATGTTTGTCTTTTCTTAGTAATAAAGCTGGGATGTAAAGGCTGCCTGTATGCCTCTGTATTCCTGGGATGCTTTGGCTGGGGGAAGTAGCCACACTTCCAGAGAGCCCTCAGGCAGAAAAATGCCTGAGGCACTCCCAGAGCAGCACAGGCTGTTAGTCTTAGCATCTACCCTGCTTCTATCACTCTGGATATTTAAACTGAGTTTTTAATCTTCATTCCTTCAGATAAAAAGTGCTGTTCTCATCTCTCAATTCAGGAGTTCATTGTCAAAAAAACTGAAAGCACATAATCTTTGGAACTACTCTGCAGTCTGGCTTCTGGTAATACCAGGTAACTGTAGTCACTGGACGCTCGGCCTGAGCAGTGAAAGAGAAGGATAGAAATTGAGGGCTCAGGAAAAATAGTACTGAGAGAAGCCTGAAACCGAGGCAGATTTTTTTTTTTTTTTCTTTTTTAGATTAAAGATAGTGTGCAGAGGAAGAAGAGGATTATGTTTGAAATTGCGATGTTTCCTGTGGCTGTGGTGTTTGAGCTTGAAGGGAATCATTTTTATCACTCAAAAAGCAATTTCTAGAGCTAATCAACTCTGCTTAGACCCCTTCACAAGATAGCCTTTGCCAGAAAATAGTCCATCCAGCAGCTTGTTTAGTGGGTTATTGATTTCACAGGTGTCATTCTTTTGACCCAGCTTTTTGTCAGCTCCTGTCATCCAGGCCACCCTGTAGGGATGTTCCTTCTAGCAAATGGGAATAGACTTGAAGACACTTGCTTATACCGAGTGAGTTCCTCTCCTGTCATCTTGCAGAAAAGCAAGTATTCCCTTTGCTTTTGAATGTATAAAACAGACAGGAACTGGTTTGGTTGCCAGTTTGATTTGGTTGTTGCCTTTGTTAAACATCTCAGGTTCTGTTGTAAAACAGTGCATGTTGGGTATGAGTGCTGTAAACTCCAGAACTTTGGAGCACAGGGTACTGAATTTGGAGGTGAAAAATAGGACATAGCTAGCGAAGGTTTGTGGCAGCGAGATGTGGCAGTGGTTAGATTTGCAGCTAGGGTCATTCTGCAGGAGGCTGAAGCTGATTTTTGCATGAGAAAATTAGAGGGAAAAATTAACTGGATTTTTTTTTTTTTTTTAGGAAAGTGCTATGGTTTTGGAAGTATGTATTTGTTGCTGTGGTCTGATAGCAGTTCCTTGTTTTTCTGAACCAAATGTTCTGAAGGAAGCTCTACAGCAGCATTTCAGCTAGCCCGCTTTTGAAATACTCCAGTATTTAAGAGAACTTACTGCAGTGAAATAGCCCTGCAAGGGATTTTTGGCATAGCCAGTGGCTTCTGTGTACTTTAGCTATACAAAACCAAAGCACCCCCACTTGGGAAATCAAATGAAGAGCAATGTCTGGAAGTTTGGGTTGGGATTCTCAGCGTTACTTTTGATGTCTGTATTGTAGGTGTAGCTAAGCTATCTGCTTAGGCATCTTTTATTACAAATAATGAGAGGAAGGGAAAGCAGGCAATTAGCACAGTGCTTTCGGTCAGTTTTAGATGGCTGCCTTAGAATCAGATCAATTGTTCATTAGAGCGCCTGATTGTCTCCATGAATGATGAAAGCCGAAGGTGACAGTTGCAGAGTGGGTTATCTGATTAACTTTAGATATCAACATCTGCCCATCAAAATGAGCTTTATGTATCCAGCTGAAGGAAATCAGTTTCAGCCTGTGCTTAGAGGACAGGACTTTCTCAGCAAGGTGATGCAGCCTGCAGCTCCGTGCCTCAGGGCAGTGAGGGCTGCTGTCTGTGCTTTGCAAAGCAGAGCTCTGTGTTGAGAGGAAAGGTTGTCTTGAAGACAGTACTGACTTAGAGGCCATCTTAGCTTGTGGAGCTGGGAGGGTTGAAGTGCACTTCTAAATTCTTTTAAGTCTCTACATTTCAGATTCTCTTTTAAAAAATAATGTAATAGCATTCTGTCTTCTGGAGAGTTGATATAATTTGATTTTATGTGATCCATCTTTAAATGTCAGCTATTTTGCAATTTGCCAAGGAGTTGCCATATGCTATTGTAAAGCTGGGCTCCAAGATCTCAAATTTTGATTCTTTCTCTTTAGCCTAAGTGGAATAGAGCAGCGTAGTACATGACAAACCAACAAATCTAAGTGGCTCTGACTAGTTTTTAGGGAAAGGGAAGGTCTCAATTTGAGAATGATCACCAGTTCTGTTGATGTACTGGCTCAGGCCCATGCTTGTTTGATCCAAGAGACAACGTTACTCGTGAGAAGCCAGATCCTCCCGTTCACGTGCATTTAGTTACCTGCCAGTAATGTCTTTAGTAGCTGCAATATCTGTTTTTTCTTTCAAATAAATGTGTCTGAGACAAAGGTTTTTACAGATCCTGGCTTCTTGAGAGAGGCTGCCTTAAACACTGGGCTCACACTTTCACAAGGAGGTTTTTGACAGGCCAGTGCTTTTCCTTTGGCAGCTCTGAGTGCTCAGGAAGGATCATGTACAGGTAGCCTTTTATTCCAGAAACAGCAGGATAGGACAAACACATTAGTAGCAATGGGTGTTTGCTGGTTTCTGACAAGCCCATGGTCCAGGGAGACATGTTCATACCAGGCATTCACTGTACAGAAACTGTGTCAGTAAGCAGTGTTGCAAAGCAGCCTATTTATTGTGTTCCCTCTGCAACTTAGGGAATTAACTGGGGGGGCGGGAGGGGGAAACAAAAAAGCTTTGGGGTTTTGGGTGCAAGCTTCGTACCACAGTCTCTCTTGCTGTTTCCAAAAGTGAGTATCTTCATACCTTAATACTTTTTTCTAGTACAGTGTAGTCAATAGGTTGAGCGGAACATATATTTCAGACTGAATGGATCTTGGGTACATTTCATGCAGATTCCAAGGTGCATTGGATTGAAGTAAATGGCTATCAGCAGTACATAGGTTCAGCTAACAAAAAGGCATCTAGCACTAGCTGACATCGTGGTGCAGCACGATGTTCTTGAGGTCCCACATAGGTGGTAACTGCCAATAATTCCACACCATTTGGATATGGAGAACTGAATGGTGTTATATCACTGGGTAGCTAGTGGCTGCTTACCAGTGCAGCAGAAATAGCTTTTCCTTTTCCCACAGTTGCTGCTAGAACAGATGAGGTGAGACTGCTTCAGTGATGGAATCCACTCCTGCCATTTCCAAGCAGAATATTGCCCCACAAGGCCAGGATGTGCAGTGTGTGAAATGCAGCGTGAGCCCCTGAGTCCTGCGGAGTGTCAGGTCAGGCTCCTCAGTGCTCTGCTGTTTCTGCAGGGCCGTGGTGTGTTGTGGGAGGCTGACTCCATTTGAAAAGATCTTGGCTGTTCAGGCAGCCCCATAACAATAAGCGACTTTTAGAAGTATCCCTGCGTAGCTGGAGATGCCTTGTAGGATTCATTTTCTACAGACTTTTTTATGTTGTTGCTCTTCTGAGGTTATGCTATACTGTAAGGACAGGCTGAAGTATGAAGTTGATGAGATTAAGTGTGTCTCTAAAGCTGTAGCAGAGGAGCAGAAATGGCTTTTACAGCTGTGGCTAGGTTAACTTTGATACAGATCTGGCCATGATGTGCTCCTGCTGATCTGAGGGGGAGGGAGAATGATAGCTTCTAGAGCTTCTTGCTTTTCCTGCACCCCTTGCCCATCTCTGTGCCTGGGGAGCTCCAGCCGTCCAGTTTAATTCGCTTATTGAAAGTGGGCAGGGTGGGAGAGCTGCAATGGAGAGCTCTCTTGCTCCAGAAATGGTGCTGGGAAGCAAAATCTTAACGGATGCCAGGCCCTCCAAAGATGGAGAAACCCCACTCTTCATAGCTTTGTCCAAAATAGCTACTATAGGTCTTGAGGCCCAAAGTGGTAACGTCTACGACAGAGTTTGAGGATGCTACTATTAGAGACGTCTAGTAACATGAGCACCCTGGTGGAGTACAGCCTGCTACGGGGCCTAATTATGGTCTTATTAATGCTTTCTTTCATCACTGCCTTCCAGCCTTCAGATGGTGATTAGACCTATTTATAGGGGCAGAATTCCTTAATATTCAGCACAGTGCACCTCTTGCCAATCAAATCAGTACCATCTGCATCTTTGATTGCTGCTTAATAACACTGTAGAACATGGTTAATTAAAAAAAATATAAATAGACTTTTCATCCTCTTAACTTATCAAAGTGCTTCTCTCCTCCTCCCTTCCCCCCCACCCCCTCCCCTCCTTCAAAAAGGTAAAGTTGGCTTAGCACAGGGACTGTGGTGAACCTCTCATCTCACTGCTGGAAATACATCCTGCTCTCCTACCCAGGGTAGTTACCTATTGTGTGCTCTGGTGGAGGACGAAATTTCAACCCTTCTAGTGAATGTCAACACAGGGCAGAATAATCGTTTGCTGCACACTAAAGTAGGACTTAGATCTAGGCACTTGTGCTGCATTTACCATCAGTGTGTGAGCAACCTCTAGCTTTCATTTCAGTTGCTTGTCTACATCAGTATGAGTGCATGTGCACCCACTGCCTTATCCTGTCCCTGAACAGGGGGAGCATACGCAATGACATGTTTCACTTTTCTAGCATTTTAGGTCTCTCTTTTAAATACAGTTCCCTGGCTTTGCAGCTGGTATACTCACAGGAGCGTGCTTTATCTGTGGAGGTCAAGGTGAAACAATTATGTTTGGATTTTTTAATTATTTTTTCTTTGGCAGAGTTCATTATGATATTTTATTGGAATGGCCTCTAGGCAAGCTTCTAGTACAACCAAGGTAGGACTTGAATATGCCAGCAGATTTGATCATGATTTGAAGTTCTGTGGGAAGCCTGTGCAGAAAGTAGAGATGTAGTAGATGTAGCGAGTGATGTAGTAGTATATTAGGTACAGTACAGTACTACAGAGTACTGTAGTTAAGTGTACAGTAGTAGAAGTTTGTGGTGAGACACACAGCAGACATTGTAGCAGCTGGGAGCTATGTGAGCTCTAAAAGGCATATTTGGGCATTGCAGAGGAAAGTGACAGTAACACTGTCAATCTGTTATTGTCAGCCAGGATGGGACAACATTTGTCCCCACGTAAACATGATGGAAAGTATTATATGTAAGAAATTACTGTCAGTGAGGAATTTGGGGTGGCTTCTCACTGTTAACCAAGTTATGGATGTGACTTTCCCTTATCAGGGGAGACAGCACTTTGTGATAAACTATGCTCAAAGCCTGACTCTAATCCATCTTGTAAGTGTGTTTAATCTTAACCTGTAGTTCATTTGTGACTTGGTCTGTTCCCACTGTGGAACCATCCTGGTGGTAGTGATGTAGTGGTATGTGGTGAGGGATATGCAGACTTGTGTTTTATTGTGTATTGCTGGTCTCTGCGTCCTTGCAGGTGGCTACATGACATTGATCTTTTATTAGGGTCCGACGAGGGAGAGACACAGGGCTAGAGATAGCCTGTCGCTTCTTCTTGGAGATGTTATTGCATGTGGGAATTAAAGGCCTTTAGTTCATGCTGCCTTTCCAGTGCCGTGACAGAAGCAGGAATTGCTGATGCAGCCCTTGTATATTTGAGGAATACACACTGATTTTTTTTCCAAGTATTTAAGCCCTCTGCTGCCCTGAGCCCCCTATTCTTAATTCCTTGAAGCATGTAAAGGAAGCAAGTATTGTTGGTGGCTTGCTTTATTCTCCCTTCATTTTCATAGCAAAGCATGCATCTGGTAAGTGCTTGTATATAGCTTTACAGTTTCTGCCTGTGTTGAGGGCAGCCAAATGATTTTCTTAATATCGCCTTTGTTTGCTTCCCTTGAAAAATTAAGACAGTTCAAGGTTGTGGGGTTTCTTTTGTTTGTAGATAATGATCTTGGTGATCGGTCCTCCATGGAGCAATATTTTCTAAAGAACTTAGAGGAGTGTTGTTTCTTTTACAGTCTCCGTTTGCTTCATGACAAGTTCTCTTGGGCTTAGCCTTGACATAAGGAGTTTTATTCTTGGGTCCAGGGGGAAGTTACCCAAGGGGTGAGCAAAGTAGGTGGAGTGTTTGTTTCTCTACTTATCCAGAGCAGTGAATTGTATACTTCCTTTCCTGGGTTCAGAGCTGCAAATCTCTATGTAGCCATCAGAGTATTAGACTTCCCTGTGGTGATTAAGCATTATGACCAGTTGTTGGTTCCAGATACCTGAATATCCTGGAGTGCTCAGCCTGTATCTATCCTGGTGGAAGTCTTTGGGAAAGGTGAGACAGTCTGGTGGGGGCTGATGTTGCATTTCCCGCTGCTGCTGTTTTGCTCAGCTTTTGCTGGTGCGATGTTGGAACTGAGAGGGAGAGAGCAGCTTCAGGTGCAGAGGGATAGCCACCAGCCCTGACAAGCTTTGTACCAGCTTGCTTGAGGTTAAAGGCATAGATAGCTCAAGGCAAAAGTGCAAATCTGAGCAGTTGCTAGCTCTAGGCAAAACTTTCAAATCAGGATATAGCACTCATAAGCAGGTGGTGCAGTGAGAAAACAACCTTTTTTTCTTTGTTTGCAATTTAATAAGGCAAATTAGGTTATTATATAACAGTAGAGCACATTTGTCTTGATCATGAAAGTTGACACAGAAAAAAATATTGAATAAAGAGTGGCTGGAGCCCCTAGATGCTGCAGCTCTTTTCCAGAGCCTCTTTGATCACAAAAGAAGAGCTGTGTTGCTGTTTCTTCTGCCTTATGTCACCCCTAGGTGGTCACACCACTAATGATTAAGTCTCTTGAGTGATCTGACATCTGCATCATGCTTGCTTTGGGTTTTACATGCCCATTTCTCACTGTAGCATCTGAGTATTTCATGTTGGCCATCATAATTCCAGGATGCTGTGCTTTCTGCTGAAACACACCAGCTCCCTCTTTCAGATACCGTGATACTGGAACCAGTTGGTTGCTTTGTGGAAGTCACTTCCATGTGTAAGATACGAACAGTTTATTTGTACCTTTGGTGTGCATGTTACATGAAGGCTTGGCATCCATTGGACAGGCTGGGACAGCTGAGATGTTTCTAATCTTCAGCACTTTGTTTTTATGTATTCCCTAATAATGAAGCATGGCAAGGAAATGTGCTGCTTCCTTCTCAGTGCTTTGGAGGCTGAGATTGAGGAAGAGTCAGTCTTGCTGAGTGACATTCAGTGTTTGCTTTCCTTCCTGACTTTAGTTGGGAATATTTTGAATTTTCCTTATTAAAATCTTCCTTGTTCCTGCAGTTACTGTCTGTTCTTGGAACTTGGAAGCAGTTCTGCTTTTACTCTAAGCATATAGTCAGGTCTTTACTCAAAGCGTTTGTAAAACTAGCTGGTTTCTCCAGGTAGTTTGGTCACAAGAGATAATAAATAAGAGCTGTAGCATGGGATTTTGCCTGAACCTAGTAATTTAAAAGGCTGCTGCTGTTTTTCTTCTTTCTTGCTATAAATCTCTAATTTGTTACCTTGCATAGAAAGAATTGTCTCTTGTATCTGTCTCCGATAGCAGTTCCCACAGAGTCTACCACATTTCTCTAATGTGGTTGGTGGTTTGGTTTTTTTTAGGAAAGGTGAGAATCTGGAGCTCGTGTGAGAGGCTGCATTGAGAACCTGTGAAACTGAATTTTCCTGACGGGTGAACTGTGACAGTGCGAGCAGGAGGACCCGGGGCTTTTCCTGCTTTGCCCCGCTACTGTGTGCTCCTCCCTTTGCAAGGGAGCAGTGGGTCCTGAAGAACAGTCTGCAGCTTCTGAGTGTGAGCATCTGTCAGTCAGCAGCTGAACTGAGCTTGGCTTTAGAAAGGTCACTAAGAGAATTAGGATTGGTGAGAGTCTGGGAAATCATACTGGGGCTGTATAATCTCATCTGGCCTCATGAGGTGAAAATCTTGGCCCTCTCATCCTGGGGGACAGGATTACCGTTACACGGTAATGGTTTTGATAGTGAAGCAAGTTTAAGAAGTCCCCTTCTTGCCCCTGCTTCCCACTCTGTTTCATGACTGGGCAATTACAGCTGTTTATCTGTCTGCAGTAAATTGGGTCATTGAGCTCAGTTAAAAATAGGCATCCCAAACATCAGCAGCATTGATGCAACAGAAGAGTTGTGACCGGTGGCAGGGAGGATCATAAACTTGTTTTGCTGCTGGAGCCAAAGTACCTCATAACCGTGCACTTGCTGTGTTATTTGGTGGCTTTGTTCCGCGTTGCCAGTCAAATAGTAGATTTGAAAGCAAAAGGGTTCCAGCTTGCTTGTGGTCAGCAGATCAAAAAATGCCATCTCAAAATTAGCTATACTCCTCTCAGATTAGCTTGTATGCTTTACAACTCTAAATAATAATTTCCTGCCTGCTGAATAGGCCCAGTCAAGAAGACTAATCAGTGTGCAAACATTGCCGCTAAAGAGTGTGGATACAGAGTCTGGCTGCCAGCGATGCATGAAGTGAGACAGAATTGGTCTAGGCTTCCTGCAGCAGAGCCAGCGCTTCTGATGGCTGGGCTTGATTTTGCAAATTTGTTGTCTGCGGAAAGGCTCCTAGATTTCCTCCTTCTTTTACCTCTCATAGGATTGATTATTAAACACACACACCCCCCAGAAAAAAAAAAAAAAACAACAAACCACAAACAAAAAAACCCCCAAAAACAACAAAAAAACACCAACCAACCCCCCTCAAAAACACACCCCAAAACAACAGCCACATCACACTTACAGAAAGTCTTTCCTAACCTGCTGTGGTCGGATAGGACAGGACAAATGCGGAGAAGGTGGATAAAGTTTCTTAAATGTACAGGAATGGCTGCAGGCAAGTGTAATCTGATACCTTTTCATTTTGTGAAGCAAGATCAGGAATTTAAAGAATGTGTGAAGACTCCTCTAATTTTCACCTATTAAACAGTTGTTTTATGCTGTAACTATCTCTTCGGGCTCTTGTTTTGTGAATTTCTCCAATATAGGCTGTGTTTCTATGTGTTTCTCAGCTTGCTCTGCTATACAGGCAGGAATACAGTTTACACACCGCAGCGCTCCCTGAACTAGCTCCTGCAGACCTCCAAGTACCATGGAAGGAACATCTGATGTCCTGAGATATCTCTGTCTGTTTCTGATAACTTACTTTTTGATCCTCTTTTGGTTCTCTTCAGCTTAATGAATATTTTCTTATACAGATGTACAGCACTCCGTGTGATGAAACCCTGTAATGAGCAGCTGTAGACTGGTTGTTTGTTTGTTGGGGTATTTTTACAGTCTGTAAGAACAAGACACACAGAGAAAATGAGTTTGAAGGGAGTTGTGTAGCCCTAGTCGCAGAGTTGTGCTAGAAAATGGGCACTAGAAATGGACACTGTACTCTGTTCATTAATCAGGCTGTCCTAACAGTAATGTATTTGTAAGTTTACAATTTCTAATGTGCTTAGAGAAATGCATTTCTTCTCTAGACCCTCCTCTGTGTCCTGGGAACTTTTTTTGTTATTTTTATGAGCAAAAATATGGGAGGCGGGCTCCTTGGGAATTGCTGTGGGACAGGTGAGCAAGGCTGGCAGGATGGAAACGTGGCTGATGCATAGCCTTTCTCTGGCTGGACTGTAGCACAGTGGTATTGGCCCAGTTGCATCCAGGAGCATGCATACTGCTCTGGTGCATGTGTTGAACGTGACTGAAAGATTTCAGTCTTAGGTTTTATGTGTGAAAGGATGCTAAAATAAGGAAGCTTCTTTCAAGATAGTTACTAAGGAAAAATCCAGTCACCAGAAGCAATGAGCGGCTCCTGGGAATCTCAGAATGGAAGAACTCTCATTAACCGACTTGGAGCAAAGGCGTGTGTGCATGTGCATGCCCTGTAATTTCATAGCTGCTGTTCTTGGAAGGGAGCGGTGGTTGTGTTTCTTGGAGCAAAAGTATAAGATGAAATACTGTGTTTTGCTAATAGGGTTGAATGACCTGAAATATATCCATCTGGAATATGAGGATGGGAGGAGGGGACAGGATGATTTCTGACGAGTCTTATCGCCACCCTGAACTGACTTTGCTCCGAAGTGTGGTCTTTGTTTTCAGCACAGTACTGGGCAGAGATCTGTTAAATTATCATGCTAAAAATAAAATTACTGTTCCCGAAAGCATTCAGATAAGCAAGAGGCTCCCACCTCACTGTAGATGCCTTGGATTTTATTAAAAATCCGGTATGTCAACCCTATTACTTACAGAATTGGTCTCCTCAGCTCACCAATTCTGTTGTAAGCGCTTTCCTAAAGTAACCGGGGGAGCAGAGACTGGAAGTCTCTGGATAAAAGCTGTGATAAAATGGAAGTGTGTTTGCTGTAATGACCTATTTGTTCTTTCCTTTAGGCACAATGGCTACAGTAGCCCAGAAGCACTTTTTGGAAGGGCAGACGTACTCAGTCCCCCTGATCCAACCGGACTTGCGCAGGGAGGAGGCTGTTCAGCAGGTGGCAGATGCCCTTCAGTATCTGCAAAAGGTGTCAGGCGATATCTTCAACAGGTACGGTGCTGTCACATGGGGGTTGGGGCCTTAGAGTGTAGCAATAGGAAACAAAGTGCTGTGATAAGATTGCAGCAGTGAAGGGCATTGCATTGGCAAGCAATGGAAGTTCAGAAAAGGGATAAAGAAGGACCAGATGCACTTCAATAAAAGTTTATTGGATTTGGGTCTGTCAAAGTTAAGCATAATGAAATGGCTGCAGTTCGCCAGAGGTTGGTTGTTATTAATTTTTTATTCAGTGGCAGACTCCTGCAAATTGCATTACTGCTTCTGCTGCAGTTATCCTTTATTCCTTCTTGCTCGTGTTTTGAATGGGAGACTTTCTTACTTAGAATATCTTGAAGACACATCTTTTTGAGTCATTATACTTGAGCAGTGGAATAGAAAATGTTTCTTTGTTCTGATATCTGGGACTTACGAACTGTTCTCTTTGGGCTTATGGTGTTTTGCACTTCTCTTTTTGTATGTTGGGAGGGCTGAGCGCATGAGCGGGCCTGTTATTCTCACCACAGCCTCATAATCCATCTAAACTGATCTCTTCAAGGATTTCGTGCAGACTTGTCACCTCTTGCATATGGTCATTTTTAGGATTGGATATATAAGACTATCTATAGAATCATAGAATGTGTTGGGTTGGAAGGGACCTTTAAAGGCCATCTAGTCCAACCCCCCTGCAGTAAGCAGGGACATCTGCAACTGGACCAGGTTGCTCAGAGCCTCATCCAGCCGGGCCTTGAGTGTCTCCAGGGATGGGGCCTCCACCACCTCTCTGGGCAACCTGTTCCAGTGTCTGACCACCCTCATTGTAAAGAACTTCTTTCTAATGTCTAATCTAAACCTACCCTGCTCTAGTTTAAAACCATTTAAACCCATCTGTATATCAGATCAGAGAGATTCTTGTGTTTGCCTGCAAATGGTGGTAGATGGCATGGTGCCTTTTTTCATCTGATGCTATGTTTGATATCTCAGTGCCCTGAGATGGCATATCATATCAATGGTGTAGAAACAGATCATTTATCTTCTCATATACTGATTAGCAAAAGTACTCACTTTGATTTCAGTGGAGATCGTGATTACCTAGTATGATTTATTATGGTGTGAGCAGGACCATGGCATTCTTTCTTCTTTTGAGGTTTTGGTTTTGGTTTTTTTTTTTAAGGGCAGATTGAAGTTACGTGATTTTTGATAATGATACTTTGAAGAGCAGCCTCTGAGGAAAAGGGAGTCACTAAGGGTCAGCTCAGGTCATGAAGGCAAATAAAAGTGTTTCATTGGAATAGTCTTTGTTTGGGCAAGGGCTCCTGGGCAAGGGAATGGGAGTGTGCATAGGCTAGATTAGGTTGAACATAAGGTCTCATTCTTTTGTGCACTTCTCAGTATGGGAACCTTTCATGCCGTAAGGCTGGGAGAAGGCTTTCTAGAGCTGCCAGAAACATGTGGAAGGCACCTCTCAAACCTGGGACGGGTTGGCAGTGCTTTCCCTCTCTGTGTGGCAAATAAAGCTATTGATAAAACTGGAGTGGTTCTTTCTCTGTCTGCTTTTTTCTTTTTTCTTCTCCTACTCACTGCTTTGTAACACAGTACCCTGTAATTTCCCTGGGGAGACAACCCTGCTGTTTTGTATGCAAGTCACTCCGGAGTCCTGAACAGCGACTGTGATGCTGTTCCCTCGCTCTTTGGTGCACTCATGACTTTTAATTACCAATTTTTTCCAACAACAGAGGAGGCTTCATTGGGCTCTTTGTTTGCTTTGCCTTTTCTCTGAGGTCTTGGCTCTCTGATATAATTAATAACGATTTAGTAATTACGCAGGCGTCTGATTAAAAGTTGCATGACCTTGGTTGTTCCATGCCAATCAAGGGGCAAAGCTTTCAAGGTGAGAACTTTGTCACTTAGTGAAGAGTGACCTTTTATCTTCCCTTTCCTGAGACAGGGCAGCTCTATCTTCCATTTCCAGGAAGGAGCTGCCTTATCTGGGGAAGCTGACTGTTCTGATCTGCAAAACAGCAGCTTGCAATGTTGATGGAGAGGAAACTTGTTCAGTGTGGCAGACTCAGCTGAGTGTGTCAAACTCATTAGTTCAGTACTACAAAGATGCAGATGTTCTGGAGTTGTTTTGTGGGAACAGTTGGATTGGTACAGCGCTTTCGAGAGTGGCACGCCAATTTGTAATTTCTTGAAGGTGGAGTGAGAGAGTCTTTCTTTACTCTATGGAAAGAGGAATCTTTCCACAAACAAATCTTTTTTTTTCCCATGTTAGCTGATGAAAGCTTCTGCCTTGAGTTGTTGCTAACATGACAATTGAGTATGAATTCTTAAAATGACATGTCCATCCATTGTGCAAGGAAGGTGAGCTTTTTCTTTCTTTCTTTGGAAACTGGCTGAAGGTAACTGTTGTGGTTGTAGAAGAAATATTCCCTGGGCTGGTTAGTGGCTGTGCAGAAGCAACAGTGAAAAGTGCTGGTGGATTCAGTCTTCTTAAGGGGACACCAGAAAGACGCCTTTGTATTTGGAGAACTGGGAGAAAGAAGATAAGCATAAGAAGATTCCCCTGGTTTGGGGAATCTGGGAAATAACCCATGAGACAAGACTCTGCCAAGCTATCTTCTTTCCAAATGCACTCATACAAGCTGACTTGCTATTAACTGTGGAAGGTGTGTGGTGAATCAGGCACTCTGCAGGGTTCATTAGCTTGTAGAGAATCAATGGATGTGCAGGTGCAAAAAAACCCAGTAAACTATGGCTGAGACCCAGAGCAGACCCACTTGGAACAGCCTTGGAGAGTAGGTCTGGCAACCCACAGCATCTAAACCTCCTCTGTACCTTGTTAGCAGTGCACCTGGACTGCAATCCGGAATCACTAAGAAAGAGGAGGGGGTAGCTCAGCATCCCTCTGTCATATTCCTAACCCTTGGGAGCAGGGACCCATCCGGCCTCTTCCACACGGAGAACAGCAAAGTACCACATCCTGCAGAGGGAGAGCACTGACCTGGGCAGGCTCTTGGCTGCTGGGCAGTACAGGTTGGTGTCTGAGGTCAGTACTGTCAACAGTCCCGTCGTCTTAGGAAGTCCTGTCCCCTTGGGGCTGGTATCAGTACTGTGAGGAGATCAAGTGGCTGCACGTTCTTTCCAGGGTTGTGTTTTGGAGTAATGGAAGCTTTAACCTTGTGTATGTTAACTGAATTCATGTAATTAATCTGCTGTGGAAGCTGCAGTAAAGATCAGATTCATCGCCTGTAGCTACTGAGATTTTAATACATATCATTACTGCCTAAAACATAAATATTCTAACATAGCCAATCTGACACAATATCTATATGAGCTTAACTCCTGGACTTTTAAGGAGGGCTTTTGATGTAAGTCACAGGAGGCAGAATGACCAATTTAAACACTTGGTTAACCAGTAGTCTTTCATCTATTTGTTTCATCATTACCAGCATTTTCTGGGTGACAGCTTATGTTGGAATCGTGTGCTATGGAATTTTTTACAGGAATGTTGTTGTGATAAGTACTTCAGATGGGTTTAGCTTTCCTGTGAGATGCCGCCTTGGTTAGCTAGGCTTGCCCTGTGGGATTTCTCAATTTCTGAGGAGAGCTTTTGTTGCCCAGAGATGTTAATAACCTCTGATATGTCCGTTCACTACTCAAAGTGTACACTTCTGTATAACAGATCTGTGGAAAATTACCTATGTAAGTTATCTCATGGAGTGTTATAGCAGTAGAAAGAAAACAAATACTTGGGATTGGAATGTTATCAAGGTCCTGATCTCGTTTGCCTGTGATCCAACCCCAGGTTGTCCAGTATACAATATTTCTTATCCTTGTGCTTCTTTTTTTCAGTTTAAGGAAGAATTTCTGGGTTGATCTTTTTAAAGATCTTTATTCAGTGTCTTTTGTTTGCCTGGACTAGTATTTTACTAAACAGGCATATCCTTCTTGTTCTTCCCCAATTGGATTCAAATTAATTTCATATTACATATTTGAAAATTACTTTAATATTAAATAAAGATTTAACTGAGAGCCACATTTCTGAAAGCGTTGGTTGGAAAACAAAAGCACTGTGGAGATGCTGTCAAACGTGAGGAGGAAGTCTGGTAAGTGTGTGATTAAGGAAGGTAAGGAGTGGCTGGCTAGGCAGCAGAGCCTTTAAGGAATGTTTGGGACAGGAGCGGGGTTGACATGCGAGTAGTCCTGACATTGAAAATGCAGACAAAACCTTAATCATGAGGTGCATTTGGGTGTTCCTCCTCTTGTTTTAAAGTTATTACTGTGATTAGTCATGGTGATCAATAGTGGAAATAGGTGACTGAGTATCTCCATAAGAATATACTTGATTTAGGAGGTCTGTGGAACGTATTACTAAACATTTGTGGAAACTTGCAAAGAAGGGTCTTGCTGCAAGCTGTGCTGTGTCCTTTGTTGTGCACTGTGGCTCTGGGGTGCAGCTTGGAGCTTGGACACTGCGTTGTAGTTGTTCCTCTGCTGTCTGTAAGGGTTTGACCTTACTAGGAGGAGAGCAGTAAAGAGAGCTCCATCATGATGGGTTGCCATTTAGGTGAGTTTACACCAGGAGACTGGCTGTAGCACAGGGAATCAATTTTTCTCCAGTTTATTTGAGAGTGATACGGCTCTTGTTAAGCAACAAGTCACCTCATGGAATTTTGAAGTTCTCCTGGAGGCCGTCTGAGAGAGCATGCTAGGTCTAGTTTAGTTTCAGATGCCTCTCTAGAGGGGCTGTGGGAGCAGTCATTCGCTGCCATGAATATGAGGCAGAAATAGTGAGGTAAAGGAATGAGAGGATGGTCCAGACATGAGGACATGAAGCATGGGGAAGACAAAGGGACGAATTTTGCTTTGCAGATATTGGTTATTCTTGTAGAGGCATGTTCAACTAATGTGAATTTTATGGTTTTTTTTTTTAAGTGTAGCACACACTTTGTAAGAAACCGCTCATTTATTTTAGCTCTCACGGTCCTCTGGAAGATAAATTTGAAAGCTTGTAAAGGTGTAGCTTGAGAGGGGTTTCCAGACTATTGGGAAGACTTTAGGAGGTGACGTACGGGGATCAGATCAGCATGCCTGGAAGGTTGGTGGCAACTGGCAGTAGCAAGCATCCTATGGCCTCAAAAAGAGGTGAAGGGTTAGTGAGAATTCTGCAGGAGTCCAGATTACAACTCTTTCTGGATGCTGCTAAAATCCCTAAGCTTAAAATCTTGCAGGATCTGAGGCCCAGGCTCAATTTATATGCCTTGACAGCACATGGAGTGGGGCAGCGGGTGGGACTGGGGCACAGATAGGGCTCTCACAGCTTGAAATGAAATGGGAATAGTAGGAAAGAAGAGACTGAATGGTATTAAGTCATTAAAAGATTGTTCCTTCAAAATGAAACAGACATCATGGAGAATTAGCCAGACAGGATTCTTGCTCATCTCAAAGTGCTGAAAGTCTGTGTCTTTTGGACTTCCAGAGACTAAATGTGTCTTTTGAAGGAGAGGAACACAATGCTAAATTTGATTCTGCAAGTGAGATGCTTTTTATGGCATTGTTACTGAAATGTAGTGATGGTTACTTAAGCCCTTGCTTTAAGTCTACTAACAACTGACCTTCCACATCAGTTTCTTTCACTAGCAGTCTGTTTATCTTTGAATTCCATTCCCCCAAAAGGAGGGTGATCAATCTGTTCAGCCTTAAGTGATTGAAAGGCAGGCTTGAACTTGATCAGAGAGCTGTAGCCTTCTGTACACTAACAAGGCCTTCAGCGTAGTTTAAAACAAGCAATTTAAAGAAATGATTGAAGTACTTCACCTTCAGTATCCTCCTTCAACCAGCCTTAAACTTTTCGCACCTAATAGCAAGTCTGCAAATAGAGGTACATTTTAATGAATACCTAAAAGACTCAGTGCTGGCATTAATGCAAAATGTTTCTCAAAGCATGAGATGAGTTTGCTTTAGCTACAGAAAGCATTCGGGGGGGCAGGAGCGGGGATGGGCTCTTAATGCTTGATCCTATGTCTGAAAAGAAAATGATGGAATATTGTGTCCAGGATGCTGAAATGGCCATCCAGGAGCACAAAGGAAATACAAGCCTTACCCATATCCTCAGTCACTAAAAATAAAATGAAAGGTTTAGGTGCAGTCATGCTAAACTGCTGATACATCAATTTGCTGTTAGTAGTAGAAAAGTGAAGGAAAATGCAAAGTTGCAGGAGAGGCATTCTCCCACTTCTGGATTGGTTTCAAAACTGCTTAGCAAAAGGAGGCAGGCAACAATTTCAGACTTACTGGAGCTCTTGAGAGGATTCTCTCTACTCTGACAGGGCCTTTCATGGTAGTGGAGTATCTAGTGGAAATGTGAGACAGTTTGATCAAAAACAGATGGCATGTGCAATAGGAAAGGCAAACAGTAGGGAGAAACTTAGGTAGCTTTGGTGCATATGGTTTGTTGTTTTATTTTAGTTTGTATTTTTCTTAACCTTGACAGTGTAGTCTCTTGTTTGTACTGTGTGCCCTGTTGGAGAAAACTCAATATTGAGTAGCAGCTTTCAAGTTCTGGTGGGGTAATTCTCTCCCTGGTCCTTAAAGACGGTAGGAAGAAGTGTAAGCTGCAGCTACCTACGTAAGTGCAACTTGGTAGCTGGAAAAATACACACCAGGATGAGGCTTGGCCATCCTGAGACCTGAATCCCTTCCTTCCTCTCTGGACAACTTTTATTCTGCTTTCGCAACTCTGGGGAGATCAGATCCATTCTCAGAAGGAGGGTTTTCCGCTCCTCAAAGGGCAAAGGAACGATACTGAAAGAGAACAGAGGGAGGCAAGATGGCTGTTTCAATAAAGGAGGGCTTTCCTTTGAAGGTGCTTGGTCTATTTTCTTTGTTTGGTCATGAGGTTAGCTTCTAGAGGATTGATTATGGCAATGCCGATCACTTGTAACAGGGATTTTGCCATCTACAACTGTATGAGTTGGATTTCCTGAAAAGAGGTGTCCCAGAAGAGTCTGTGATAAATCTTAATACACTTCATAAAAAATAAATTCTTGATAGCATAGGAACTTCTTGCTTTGTAGACTCTGTTCATGCAGCAGAACTTTGCATCTTGAAGAAAATCATTAATCAAAAAAAAACCCACAACATTTTGTCCAATCACATACAGTTCATAGTGGCTTTCTGACTTAATTTTCTTTGCTTTTTGTTCATATTTTTATGTGTCAGCAGGCTAAAAGCAATTTACTACCATCTGTGGACTCCCTATGGCTCAGCAGAACTTTTCTAAAATGTTTGAAGAGCTGATTTTAACAGGAGAGATGCCCCATGTAGTAGCTACCGTTGTTTGTTATTCAAAGGCCATGTTCCAAAACAGATAAAGCCAATTTCAAAGCCATCTATGGAAATAAACCCTGTAGTAGGAAAAGGCAAAAGAAAGAAATGTTGGACTGGTTTGTGAAGGTGAGAAGTAATTATCTTGATAAACTTTGCCTTCTTTCACCATCGATGATTTTAAAGCACAGACAATTTGAGGACAGTGCTGTGACTAAGTTGAAGGATGGATTGCTTTGTATACCCGCAGCTGCTATAAATTGGTTCAAACTTTTATGAGCTACCTTGTAACAAAAAATATGGAGGTAAAATTACCTTGCTTTTACCGCTTTAAGAAGTGGAAGCCCAGGAGGACCTCGCTGCTATTGGCAAGGTGTAACTCTTTGCTTGCTGAACTGTTTCTGGATTGAAAAGGTAGTGTGCGAATAGCCTGGAGCCTGAGCACTATGCAATTACAGTGAAATAACCGTCTTTGAACCTGAGTGCAGCAGGGTCTGAACCAGCTGATGCTTGTGGAGGCTTATGGGCTTCAGAAATACTGTCTGACATATTAATGCAGTGAGGTTTTAAATGGCTGAAAGTTGTAATATCCTAAAGCATGAGAGTAACATATCCAGCAGTAATAATGGTGGTGATGCATCCATAATGGTCTAAAGGTATGTGAGAGAGAATTCCACACTGAACCCTAAAGAAGACTTTTTTGCTTAACAAGAGCACTGACAGCCCTTTGAGAAAGAAGTAAAAAAATTTAGTAGGGGATAGAAGTGGTGGTGATCTGTCCTCCTTACCATGTCCCAGAAAGACTTGTTCCAGTGGGCAATGCAAGTCTTTACAACAGGACCAAGCGTCCGCCTTTGCATGCTTATTTTCAGTTAATTCTGAAGCCTAATTATGAAGCTCATGCACGAGCATGTTGACAGCTTTTCTGGGCTTCTCTCTTGAATGTTGTTTCAGAGTTTCTACCCAATTTGGACAGATGCTAACATGTGAATCACTTGTATGTAGTGTTCGTAAATGTTCAGGGGTGCCTTGAAGGTAGCATTGAGTTGGAGGTAGGCAGGAGTTCAGGGTGAGCATGGTGGGAATGTATGGTAGGCAAACAAGTTTTAGAGAGTAGGTGCTGGATGAGTAGGGCTATGGTACGTCTCTGGCTGTGTTTTGCTGACAGCTGTGGTGCCAAGCACTCTGTAGGTTAGTGTGATGTCAATGTCAATTCAGGGTCCAGGCAGTGCCCTGGGCCTCGAGGGGCTGCCTGGAGAGCAGAGGTGGGACTGACCTTCCAGTCACAGCTGTGAGTGGCTAATGCAAAGAGGTCTTATGGCTGCAGTACTTCAGCATGGGAGAGTTAAGTGGGCTTCCATAATGTGTTCCCCAGTTTTCGCGCCCTGAGAAAGTTCTCCAGGAGAACTCTGAAACTCTGCTTGTTGTACAGCTGAGTAAACTTCTCTCCTTGAAGTACTCTGGATGGCTGCGGGTTGGAAGGATCCTGATCCACTTGATAGGAGATGCACTGGCTGAGATTTTGTCCAGCAATAAATCATGTCTGTAAACTACAAGGGCAGGAGGTGGCTGTTAATTAGTAGGGATTTGGAAAAGATCTTATGAACTTCCCCACCCAGAGAGGCATTCCCTTCCCCCAGCCCCTTACCCAAAGTGGCTGTAGCTTTTATTCTCTGGAAATATCCAGGGAGAAGCAGATCATAACGACAAGTCAGCATGTGCCTCGCAGCAAAAGAAATACTCCCTTTTTTCTAGTTCTTTAGCCCACAGGTTTGGCAATACTTCCAGATTTTCCCATTCTTCTTGACACAATTGCCATCTCGTTCTTTTCTTATACAAAGTGATAGCTCTACCTTCTCAACCAGCTTCAGACACTGGACTCTCACACGTGTTGGAATCATATTCTGTTCCTATGGATGAGTTTTGTCTACTCAGTCAGCCCTGAAGGAAGAGATTCAAATAAGTCACTTTGTTTTACAGGCATGACTTCCATCAGGGATCTAGTGTGGAGAAAACTGTCTGGAAAATAACACGAGTGGCTTGAAATCTGTATTACAGGCTCCTTCCTATATAAGTGGGAGTGTGCACACTGCAGGGAGAGTTGCGGGAGGAAACATGAGTGCCAAAGGTCTGTTCTTCACACTTGACTGGCAGATTAAATTCTCTTTCCGTGGTCCATCCTCCTGACTATAGCCATGGTGTGGTCACTGGGCTTTTCCAAATGGGGTAGACTAGAGTTTCTGACTATAGCCATGGTGCGGTCACTGGGCTTTTCCGAATGGGGTAGACTAGAGTTTGGGTGTAAATGCAACTGCCGATTAAGACAGAGTAGCACTTTTGGAGACAGCAGGTCCATTTGCAGATGCTAATGATGGAGTTCTTGTTTTTCTTCCATCTAAATCCTCCAGACAATCATTTTATTGAAGGGATCCACCATGCTGTGCCATTAGCTGGAGGAGGGGATAAAAATTATTTTTGGAGCCAGGGATGAAGGATTTGGATGGTAAAGTGTGTAAAAGAGAAAACCCCAGGTGGGTAATTTAGTATCCTCTGAGTTGTATTTCACTCTTACTTTATCCAATAATATGATCCTTATTCTGGATTAATATACATCTTAAAATGCAAATACCTGGGTTTATTTTACTTCTAGGACTTGCATTTTAGATCTCCCATCAGAGCAGAGTAAGAAGACATGCTTGACGAGCTTAAGAGGCATACAGGGCATTCCTTTTAGAAGAGAAGGTAAAACTGTTGCACTTCTGCTCTGTGGTAGTGCACAGGAATAGCCTTCCTGATTGTCTATGAAATATATATAACATGCCAGTCATTCCCGTGGCTCAGCACCAAGAAACTAGAAAGTTCCTGGTCTGCACAGTTCAGTTCTCTCTGTCACTTTGGCCCAACGACTGGGTTTCTTTGTTTTTGCTTCAACAGCAATACTTTCGACAGTGGCATCCTGGATTTTGTTGATTCCAAAACAAATTCAGACTTCATGTGACTTTTTTGAGGGAAGAAGAGTGAGAAGCTCCCAACTCCTCTTGGGTTACTGAGCACCAGGCAGGGTTTTTTTAAGTTCTTTCTAGCACATAGGTGATTTTGGGGGGCAGGGAAAACCCAAACAACCTCACAGCCAAAATCATGCCCTTCATTATGCTTCATGCTTACTTTTTGCTGGGATGAGGGGATTAGCTGTTGCTAAAGGCATTGGTCCGTGAGAACGTTTATTGAGTGAGTATGTCACAGGGCAAGTGGTTAGGCTATTAAAATTTATGGTCCTGGCAGTTTTGGGGTGGGGAAGGAGGCTTGAAAAGTATACTGTACAAATTTGTTCTGGTATTATTGTGAATCTACTATTTCCATTCTCAGTGGCTATTTGCGAGTCACTACGGGGGAAAAGATGAGTTTTAAAAGGACAGCGAGGAAAATGAATTCATGTGTCTAGAACCGCTCTAAAAGTGATGTCTGATCACTTATGTGCCACAGACTGTGTCACTGAAATGACAGAGTATGTGTCTGTCCAAGCAGACAAGCATCTGCTTTTTGATGCTGTTAGAAAAATTTCTGTCTGGGGCCCAAAGTTTTTTGAGAAGTAGTAACTGGAAATCCCTCAAGAAAGAATGAAAGTGCTGTAATCAATCAGGAAAGGTGTTAGATGGATAATGTGTCATAAAGAGTTACTCTCATTTGTTGAAGAAGCACTTATGCTCAAATTAGCTTGTTGATGGGCGTATCATAGAAGCTGCCTTTTGAGATTTGAGTGTGACTGCAATTGATTGTAGGAAAATGAAAAAGTAACACTAAACAACCTCAGTTTCTGAAGAGCAAATATTTTGAAATAAAAAGCAAGCTCCAGTTGCAAAAAAATATGGAAAGAAATCTTTCCTTTAAGAGAAGATAACCTGTTTTGAAAGAGAAGGATCTGTTATGAGACGTTGTTCAAACTGGAGGCATGGGTGAAAAAGGGAAAAGATGTAGTTGGCAATGAGGTTTTGTAACTAGCAAAGGGCTGATAACTGTTTCTGAGAAAGTGTACCTTATGTGTTTGGGCTTGTTTTCATTGTAGCAAGATTTTGGGGGAATCTTGGCGGCTGGCATTGGTCCTTGGAGGATGCTGAGAGGATCGTTGTCTGCTGAACAGAAACAACGAGTGGCAATGCTTGCATGGGCAGAAGTATCCAGTTGAAGGAAGACTGGAAGGGAATAGAAGAAATTTGATTGAGTTGTAAGCTGTTGAAAGTACAGTGATCACTGCAGCAAATATGACGAGCAGAAACACAGTATTGAGAGCAAAACAAAACAACCTGCATACTCCAAGTCATCCTTCAAAAGCTGGTTAGGTCATTTACCAAGTATCTGATGACAACCTCAGTAGGTCAGGACAAAGTGAGGAAAGACCACAGAGGCAGACCCTTATTATGTGGTGGGAGTCAGAAAAGAACTAAGAGTTACGAGAAGAGAAGAAAAGCAATTGTCTTTGAGGGTTTCACAGCTGATGAAACAGACTGCTTTATGGTAGCAAGTCCCTTTTCTTGGTTAGGCTTTCCTTCTCCTGAATATGCAAGTCCAATTGTGCAGGACAGTGTTTTTTATAGAGAATTATTTTAGTTAGTAACTGTTGTGTGAGTACTGGCTTGTAAACGATAACTCTTAAGTGTCTGTTATTGAAAAGAGGACTGAAGGTTTCAACTTGTGGCACACAAGTCAAACTCTGTGTGATTGCCATCAGCTTCTGGGAAGTGGGGAAAATTTTAAGTCAATGCAAAAAAACTTTACCTTCAAACTTGTGTCTTAAATGTGGGGAGAGGGTATATTTTGGATCTGGAGAAAGAAGTGGTGATGGAGAGAATGGTCAGTGTTTTGCATCAGTGCTTGCTGGCTGTAGTTTATTCTAGAGAGCAGCAGTGGGATGGATTTGGCAATGGGGAGGCACTGAAGAGTGTAGAAGTACTTGCAGAGGTGGTCATAAACTCAGTAAAACTAAAAATTAAACAACTATGGAAACATATGTGTTAACTCCTGTGAATTAAGGCAAAATTTGTTCAAATTAGTGAATGATGGGCTGAAAATCTAGTCTGCTGCGACTGTGCTGTGAATTTCCCCAGATTTCCTTTGTCACGAGGCACAAACGTTTCCACTCTTGGTGTCACAAGCAACTGAGACTTAATTGATGCTTGGAAATTGCTTTGAGATCTTTGGGTGAAAAGCAATGAAGTTCTAATACTTGATTAAATGCAAAGAGAAGCAATGCTTTCCTCGGTGAATGATTAGAGTTTGAATGTTTATCACGGGGAATCATTTTCCGCTCCGAAGGCAGGCATGTTTTGATCAGCATTCTTGTTCTTGGTGACAGTGGCTTGTTTTGGTAGTGGAGATAAACAGATTAAGAGCAGCGTTTGTGCTATGTGTCATGTTGGTATAAAAAGCCTCCATCCCAACGAACGAGTGGGAGCTCAGTGCACCTGGTACGTTCAGCCTTACATTAGGGTAAGCCCTGTAGTAGAACCTTTACAGATGTTCACTAAATCAGTTCTTACCACACGTGTGCAACTGGGTGCTACTTGGTCAAGAAAACTGTTCTAAAACCACTTGGAAGGTATGGGGGGAAAGCTAGGAATGAAGAGGATCTTCTGATAAAAACCAGGCTGTCCTCTTGTTCTTCAGTGTTGAGTCGACGTGGACTGCCTTGCCCGTGGGGAGGAAGGCGCTGCAAATGTCACTTTTCCTTCCTGCGTTATCATGGTGATGTTGTGAGGCATCTTTGGCTCAAGTGAGGCACAGGCTAAAAGGGCTGGGGAGGCTGCTATGGACTTGTTAATGCTGGTCCCTGCTGATGCCACCTTCAGGTGAAGATCAGAAGAAATGATCAGTTTTGGCTGGTTGCTCATGCATTTCTCTTGCAACCCCACCTGGGAGAAGGCACAGATCAGACATTTAAATCCAAGCTGATCTGTCTCCTGTGGCTACTGCTGATAGGAAATGTAGAGTGTAATGCTGATTAAGAGTGAATTATATAGCAGAAACGTTGTTTGTGTAGAATCTGGCACAGTGCCGAAATGAAGGCTGGGAAGGAGTTTCTTCTACAATCAGTGGAATTCAAGACCTTTTTAAAGGCATTAGCTTTCCCTGCCCCCAGATTTTGTTCACCACAGGGTCACCTGGGCATTTCTCCACTGCTTACATTTGCTGTGACTCTGTGTGGTGATAAATATTTTCTGTTCTGTGGGAACAGGGAGGAAGATCTTCGACTATTCTAAGGAAGGAGCTCTGATGGGAGAAAGAGAAACCAAACCTCATGTTTGTGTACACAGTTGATTAATTTAAGGTTACAAGGTGCCAAAACACCTTCTCAAGCTACCTGCCAAATATGATCCATAACTTCAAGCAACACGGAAACAAAACTTACTCCTGACAGTCTTGTAAAATTCTGTCCAAACAGGATTAGCCTTCCTTTCAATAGTGATTTAAAAAGGGGAAAAAAAAAAAAAAAAAAAAGAAAAAAACCCCAAACACTTAAGGGTATTACTACAAAAGATTGAGCTTCAGTGAGTAACTGCTTCTGAGAATTTTGCAAGGATGAGTGAAGACTATACAGATAAGAAAACAAGTTATTAGTACTTACAGCATCTGCTGCCTAATATCTCAAGACTATGTCTGTCCCCGCTGCTCTGGGAAGCAGCTCCATGGTGTTGTTCAGTATCTGCCCCGACGCTGCCAGTGGAGGAACTCAAAAGATCACCTGTGAAACCCCAGCAGTACTGGTAGAAGAACCAGTTTTTTCCATTACTTCTTTTAGACCACACTTCCCAAAAGTTGTCGCCATGATGGTAGAACCTGTTTTGTTCTTAACAATATTAGCGCCATCTTATTAACACTATTAACACTTAACAATATCTTAACACTATTCATGAAGAAGTAGTTTGAGCAAAAGTAGCCTTTATAGTTTAAATGAAGATCCAATTGTGTGATTTGTTTGCATACACAGACTTTCTGCTTAGTATATATTTCTTCTAAAATCAGGAAAGCCTGTCTGCTTTTAGATCTGTCAGTGGTGGGAGGCAAGTAAAAAGGCTGGAAGGCTAAAGAAAAACTTGTTTGTGACCTTAAAAAAAAAAAAAAATCAAAGGAAAAAAGAAAAGGTGCTTTTCTGGGGAGGAGAACAAGCTGCAGGGGGAGAGGGAGGAGGGTGCTGTGATGATAGGTCAAAATTCTAAGTTTCCAGTTTTACATTAACTTAATTCACAGTAGTGGGAGCACCTTGTGAAATGAGAGATTAAAAATCAAAATGAAGTTATTGTGAGAACATGACCTGTGGAGAGTGGTGTATGGCAGATCCTGCTGAGGATAACCTGGCAACCTTGATCACCCTCCAATCTGAAAAGCTGTTCGGCATTGCAGGAGCGAGGCAATATGTGAATGCTGAAACACCTGCAAATCAGGCTCAAGGAGCAATCAAAGTGTGATAAACATTAATTAGTATAATACCCAAACCCTTAATGGAGGAAGGAGCACTGATTACACTATCTCACTTGGGATTTCTTTCTGTCAGAGATGGTATATGATGACAGCTTCTGATTACACTTACTCAGACATGAAGTAAGACTTTAAAAACTGCTTGACTATGGAGAGAGAAGAGCAGAAAGCAAACAAGTTGATCTTTCTTTGAGTGGTTGAATGTATTTGGCTTTTCATAAAAGCATGCATTTTTGCTTTTTGCGTTTCAAACTTTTGAGGTGAATTGGCATTGTGAACTGGCTTTGAATGCTTCCCTGGATTGCTATAAACCGTAAATGTCTTAGCAGCCTTTCCTGTGCTCTCTCCATCTTGATCCTGCGATGTTGCCAGCTGCTGGGGCAGAGGGACTGCGTGGGAGTGGGGAGAGTGGGGCTCGGGCTTCTCACAGCCCATTTCTGGCTGTGCTGGTGATTGCTGTGTGAACTCTGAGCTGGCCCACCGCAGTGTGCAGCAATATCCATACGCGGTAAGGCTGTTTGTAAAGCACACCTTAGTGCCTCATAAAACATTATCTTTTGTTAGCCAGCCAGAACACACTTAGATATTCTAGCCTAGCTCTCTAGGCCTGCTTCAGTCTAGTGGATTGTGCATCAAAGCCCTGAGTTATGGGTAGTGGGGGCGATGCATTGATGTTTCCCCATCACTTCAGCAGCCTGAGGAGCCGTAAAAGCCCACGGCCTTTTCTCAAGAAGATTCTTAGACAAAGTAAAACTTGAAAAAGTTTGAGATTTTCTTCTTCTCCGCAGCATACAGATAGAAGAGAGCAGTAATGTGCCTCTGGGTCCCAGGAAAGAAGCAAGTGAGGAAGGCCTGAGAGGAAGAGTGGACGTTTAGCTCCCTCAGCACCACCTTCTGCTGCTGCTTTCACCATGGGATGATGTCTCCCCTCCCCTGGGAGGTAGTCTGTCCTCACCCCACCAGTGGTTCTCTCACTTCTCAAAACCCACTGAAATTTGTCCTAGGGGTTTAGTGGTATCTCCTTCATCAGTGGTGGTGTCATGCTGGTTTTGGCACCGGTGCTGTGGAAGGATGGATGGCAGCCAGCACTGTTATCTTCCCCTGTTACCCTGCTCCAGCACCAACCACTTGGAAAGTCTGCGGATGTAATAAAATATAAGATCCATAAACTCTGTCCCTTTTAATTCACGCCTCCTGCAGTAAGGGAGGAATTTAATAAAAGCATGCTTTGTTGGAGGAAAAAAAAAAAAGGCCGCTTGACTTTTAGGCAAAAATGCAAGATTTTATGGAACAAATTTACCGTATGTACCCTGATGTTTAGAACAGCAATGCCAAGCATCCCCCTGCTATCTCTCAGGAGCCGGAGCTTGGGCTGGGAGGAGATGAGACGCCTGACTTTCTATGATGTGTACAGTCCTTATTTAAGGAAAAAAGTCATTTAATACTTCGGCTGCCTTATCCTACTGTGCAACTTCATTTCTCATTCTGCTCTGTAATGTTCTTTCTCCTTGGTTGATCACTTGCTTTTGTACTTCAGACATGAAATTGAAGTTCTTTGGTATTCTAGAGAGGTTTGCTCCCAGCCTTTGCTGCCTTGTCTTTCTCATTCACCTTGGTGTGGAGCTCGCCTCTTCTCTCTCCCACTTCCCAAGTTTTGTCATCCCTGTCTCTTTGGGGTGATGAGTGCACTCAACAGGGACAGCAAAGGGGCTCCTGCTGTTGTGATGCCTCCCTCCAGCTGAATTCTGTCTTGCTCAGCCACCTTTCTGGGAATCTGTCAGCCTGTCTTGAAAAAACCTGCTCTGATTTTAAGCTTTTTTTCTGATGCTGTCTGACCTCTAGCAAATATAGATGATAAAAATCACAATTCTTTTTTGGCATTGTGGAGTGCTTGGAGACTCTCATAGAAATATAGTATTATTGCCAGTGCTGACAACTGACAGGCAGTGTCCTGGATACCAGATTCCTAATGCCTCAAATCTTTTTCCTATGGGAGTAAGAGAACAGTAATTTTTCCCCATGAGCAGACATGGATGCAGCAGAGGAGGTCTTTCAGTAGCTACCTGAATGTGAGATTTATTGGAGGAGTTATAAGGAAATAACGAGAAGTGATCTGCTCTGTGGCTGCCGAGGGGACAGAGGATATGGGGCCAGCAAGGGAGGCAGCAAAGTGGGAGGAAGTATTCCTGGGACCTGCTGTGGGTGTTGGAGAGAGTTGCCTCTAAAACGGAGAGGAGCTCAAGGCAGCAGGATGAGGGCTTTAGGAGAAAGGAGAAAATAAACCAAAGTTGGGGGTGAAGCGCAGGGGACTGGACTGCAAACAGAGTTCAGAGGGACAAGAGAATGGGAAAGCTTGAATCAAAGCAGCTGAAAGATTGGCTTTAATATCTGCTTAGATCAAAAATAAAAGTCTGTATGGATTAAGAGATAATCCACTAGATAGATTTAATCTGCCCACATGTATTGCTTCCTCAAAGAAGAGCATTGGGAGGGGAAGGCTGGTCTGGTTTGGTGCCCAGGATTTGAAGGCAGGTGATACATTCTCCTTTCTTCTGCAGGCCCCCTTTTTGCTTGTCCCAAAAGCATGCATCCTGCCCAAAGGGAGGGGCTGTCGCTGTACGCCTCCTGCTTCTTTCCAACTCCAAAGTCACATTGAATCTAACTAAAGGGGTTTCTCAAGCAGAAAAGAGCACCGAGAGCAAAATAACCCAACGATGACTAATAGGATAGGCGCGGGGTAGGTTCAGATGCTGATGGTGGTTTTGGCTGTTTGAGTGCAGGGTTCTGAGGGGCAGTAATGGGCCATTTTATTAACACTTAGCCCTCCTGTCCTGACTGCAATTGCCTTTCAAACAAATGCCACTCAGTAACACTGTTCTTAAATGGAAGTTGAGGTGTGAATGCCACCTTGCTTCAATGCCACTTTGCCCCTGAAAACCATGGCAACAGCCCTTTCCATCCCTTCCTGTTTCCTTTCTTTATAAACACCAGGTTGACTCCTTGGAGCAAGTTCAGTTTCCACAGCAGTGGAAATACTAAAGTTGCTGGAGGACACTTGAACATGAGGGGTTTTTTTCCATGTATTTTTTCCAGTATCAGTATGGTATATTGTCTCTTTTAACTAACACATGCAGCTGTATCTTGAACTGTACATGCATAACAGTCATGCATATCTAGGAGACTGTACATGTGATAGAATTTGGATTAGTTGGATTGAGGGGGTTTAAAATTTTTTTTCATTTAAACTTGCTCAGCAACAAATAAATTAATTCTGTAGACTGGTGTGTGTTGCTTCTGTGTTGTGTGCCTGCCTCTGTACTACCTCAGGTGAAGAATTTTGGCATATATCCTAAGGTCAGTGGGATTTGGCCTGGCAAATCCTAGATTAGGAGATCACAGGACAAAGTACAGGATGCCTCAGAGAAGAGTCATCATGGTTTGAAATTTCTGAACTGGCACTGGACAACTTCCCCAGCTTCTGCTGGGAGCAGGTTGTCTGCCTGATACTGTCCTTTCATGGGTGAATGTCATCACTCTGTTATATTTGGTGGGCAGAAGGGATGGATGAAGCTATAGATGTCTTTCCCTTTTGGATGCACTGTTATTGTTGTCGCGAGGGGGTGGTAATTGCCAGTCATACTCTGTTTTTAGGGATGCTTCCTTTTTAAGAGAGGTCCCAGCAAACCTTAAACAAGAAAGACGCGTGCAGTGCTGTGGCCTAAGAGGTGCTTTGCTTTCTGTTCTTCCCCTGATGCTGTTCACGTGCTACGGAGGTGCACCAAGAAGCATTTTGTAATAGCCAGTGCACTGCTTGTCTTTGGTGGGGACGTAAAGGGAGTTGTGGCACCGTTCCACTCTTAAACCGGGTGTCTTAGAGGATGAATGTTAAATGTGGAAGTGGTTAAAGGTGAAAGGTAAGGCTAGCTGGGATTCCTCAAAAACTCCTTTGTTTCTTCACAGCAAGCGAAAGAGTGAGCATAGGAGGGGAGAGGACGAGGTGATACCTGGTGAAGCAGTGGGAATTACGTGGGGCAGAAAAGGCAATGAGGGAAGCGTTTGACTGCCTCACTTGACTCACATTTGTGGAGTGGGAGGGAGAACAGTTACTGGTTTCCAGGCCTGGGCTTGCATAACTATTTGCTTAACATTTTCTTCTGTGAGAGAAACATCTGCCTTAGCCCATAAGAATTGTGTCTGGGAGTCAGCAGGGTGCTGGCTGAAAGGCAATTGATACCTTGCTTTTATTTGGAGCTTCAGGAAGGATTTGTTGAGCTCTTCTAGGAGAGGGGTTTACTCTCCTAGAAGGTAAGAGGGTCAATTGCATCATTGATTTGAGGGAGAGAGGCAAAGCAGAAATAAATGACCAATTTTTTTCAGCTTTGAAGGAAGTAAAAATAGTCAGATGCCTCCAGGAGCAGTGCTGCAAATAGTGTCAATCAATACAGATATGAAACATCTAGAAAAGAGGTGAACTGTGAGGTGGGAAAACTTGCTGGGGAAAGCAGTTAGGGAAGACTTAGGTCCTTCAGAGGCATCTCACACTTTAACAAAACAAGGCATTGGGGCAGCCCTATGACACATAAAATGTGCTGCAGACAGGTGCTAGGAAATGCACACTGAAAGGAACAACAGAAACTACTCTGAGAACTGATCAAGTGTGTAAGTGATGTGGACGTACTCCACTGAGACAGAGGGGAGGTGTGGGAAGAAACTCATGAACAGATTTGTACGTAGTGTTGGTACAAAATACAAGCTGTTAGGCTGTATTTAAGATAAAAGGATGGGGAAATGGAGAATAATTCTGAGAGGGAGAATCTCATGAGGTTCAGTTTTGCTCATCTCCCGTTCCAAAAAAGAATAAAGTAGAAACAGGCTATACGCTCTCCTGCCGTATGCGCAAGGAAGGATTTCCATGCCTCCAGAAGAGGGGAGGATGGCTATAAACAAACAGAAACCCTTAAAGCTATTTAGAGAAAGAAGTGGGGGTCTTTCAGAATGGTACAAGGTGAATGGGCTGCTCGTATGTGCTGTTTTTTCACTACCTGCTATGGGGGGGTGGGGGAGTGGCTTTAGTGGAGTCCATTTCTGTATTGTAATAGGGAACGTGCTGCACAGAGTGAAAATCCTTGAAAAGACGGGTTTGGTACAGTTTGAAAATGGGAATCATGGATCTCTGCTGATGTCAAATTTGTTGCTAAAAGGAATTATGCAGAGTGGAAAAAAAGCATGGGAGCTCTCTACTCAAAAGCAAAGAGGGACTTCTGGTGAAATTTAAAGACAGTGCTTGAGACTTATCTTTTTTACAGGCACAAAATGATCTGATGGAACTTGTTGCTACAAAACATTGCTTAAGTGGAGCGTTGTCTCTCCTAATGGGTTGTATAGCCATAAAAATATTTTTTGTTGTTTTCATTAGAGGGGTGAAGATTCAGAACAATTTGCAGCTTTTGAGCTTGAAGCTGGGGAGAACCAGCTAGTTAGGCATGGGGAAGGAAGGTATCCTGAGGAGGTGACCTCCATAGTTACCTGCAGCAGCTGATGCCTGGTCCCAATGTCCCTCCTAGCCTCTGGTTGAGCCTGTGTGATGGTTCCTGCAGCACGCTAGCAACTGTGCATGGCATGCTGGCAGTGTCAGTCACACCCCTGGCTGCAAGGCGTCTGTTATAAGCTTTGTGGGAAAGGAATATGTCTACATGGTGAACCCAGAGGTACTTATCCAGTGACCTCTGTCCCCTGCCTCCACAGCGTGCTTTTCATCTCAGTCCCAAAGCATTTTGATGCTGATCTAGTTATGCAAAAATTATGCAAGTTGGTGTGCTTTATTGTTCCAAATGAAGACCCAATGTTGTTTAACTGATGTGGAAACCAAATCACAGAGGTGCAAAGCAACATGGAAGAAGTCGTGCAACAAACTGCTGGTATAGTAGAGGACAGGATAAGCCCTGTGAGTCCTGAACTCTGCTCATTAGCATGTGTTGCCATTCATTTTTAACAAGTCATTTTTATTAAAAATGTGTTGGCAGTTGATAACTGGCTGTGGCTTTCTTGTCAGCAGTACCTGCAGAGAGGCGTAGGGCTTGTAGCACTCCGGTGTTGCAAAAAAGCTCCAGTTCTCCGTCTTTCTGTGCTGTGTCTCAGACAGCTGTGGAAACGTTGTGCTGTGACTCACGGACTAGATCTACCTTCATGTCAGAGTACATAAAGCTCTCAATGGGATCAAGACAAGTGTATCTCAAACAGCATTATTTTGCCCAATGAAACAATCCATTCCACCGAGATTCACATCCTTCCTTGAGGGCCTGGGCACTGGCTGTTGCCAAAAAAATCTTTAGGTCTGGATTCTTCATTTTAACAAAGGTGCTTGCCTCCTAGGATCTCTCAGCGGGTGGAGGCCAGCCGGGCACAGCTTCAGGCAATCGGTGAGAGAGTCACGCTTGCCCAGGCGAAGATTGAGAAGATAAAGGGCAGCAAGAAGGCTATTAAGGTAGCGACTTCAGTGAAGGTTGCATGGCCTCCCTTCTCTCTTTACTCCTGATGTAAGCTCTGCAATAGAAAAGGTGCTCGGCTGCCACAGCTGCTGCCCGCTCACCTCCCCGTGCCTTGCTGCTGAGCAGGGTTGTGATGAGAATCCCCTTCCTAACTTGGCCAGTTGATGATTTTTAGACCCATGAGCCACACAGCTCCTAGCCTTGTGAGGTGTAAATAAGTTACTGCCCCAGCTTCTCCCTGAGAAAGAGAAAAGGCATGTGCTGAACTAAGCCCAACACCCTCTCACTTCAGGCTCGTAGACACTTGGGCTGTTTGAATGAAAGCTGCTGTTGGAGAGCTTGCCCTTAGTGCATCTTAATCTTGTTGAGCTGTGTAAAAATGGTGAAAACCCTTCTTTCCTCATTCTTGCTCCATTTAATACAGTGTTTCAAATTCCCTTACTGCCAGTGGATACCTGTGACCTCCTAGTACTAATATATAGAGAGAAGTTCTGACACTTCTACTTTCTGAAGTGACAGCCCATGCATGTTTGAGTCTGTGCAGATAGCCTATATGACCCTGTTGACTCCAAGCCTCTCCATTCCTGCCAGCAGCACAGACAGTGTGCCTTACTCAGCGCTGTGTGTTTCTCTAGCCTAGGATTGCTTGTTGTTGGGATTTTTCAGTCCCTCCATGTCTCTCCACAGGTATTTTCCAGTGCCAAGTATCCAGCCCCTGAACGGCTGCAGGAGTACAGTTCAATTTTTGCTGGTGCAGAAGACCCAGCTAAACAGAAATGGCCAAGACACAAGATTCAGAGCAAACACCGAGTGCTGGATGAGAAAGCTCTGCAGGTGAGGAGGAGGAGAATGGACCTTGAGATGAACAAGCAAAGAGAAGCTGGGAGGCCGTTAGTCTCTTTGATGAAGTAGACTAGGGCTTTAGGATATCGGCTGGGAGCAAAACATCTTTTCAGCTTGGGCTGTTGACAGGGATGTGTGAGGTCAGGCTGGGAAGCTTGCAGAGCTGCTGGTTTGAGAGGTTCATGTCAGTACAAAACCTTGGCGCAGTGGTTGGGTGCTCTGGGTGGCTGTTGGCTGCCCGCTCTCCGCAGCAGTTCCGTTTACTGAAATGCCACTGTTTCCAGCAGCAGTGCTTGTGGGTGCTGCTGGCTGGGCTTAAGGCTTGGGCTGTGCATAGAAAGGCAGCTGGGATCAGAGTCATAATTGCTTCAAAAATAGCTTCTGAAGGCTCTAAGATAAGCAATGGTGAGAAGGGAAAGGTAAAAGTAGTTGTTAGTGTGACAGGAGAAAAAGGAGTGACTAGAGCATTTTTCTGTCCCAGGAAAGCATCGTGCTTGGGTATTGTCCCTCCCTGGTTCCCAGCTAAGTTTTACATCTTGGAGGGGAAGTTTGTTTTGCTTCGTTGTATCTTTTGTTTGTGCTTTGCTTCTCCTTTGTCTTGTGTTCAGCTGTTGTAGGTTGCAAGACCTTGAGAGAGGGGCTGAATCTCTCAGTACCCAGCACAGTTGGGGTTTCCAGGTGTGCCCATAGGGCAGATGTCTGCAGCTGGTGGTGTTGAAGGAGGTCCTGAAGTATTGAGTTTCCTTTTAGCCTGTGGATTAAGATGCAGAGAGGGGCTTCTTAGAGAGATCTGAGAAGTGGTGGGTTTGGCAGGAAACGCTACCAAAGGAGTCTCCAACAATTTGGGTCAACCTCACCAGCTTGAGAGGAGGGGCGGAAGAATTGCTGTGTTTAAAGTTTAAAAGTTGCTGTGTATGCGCTGTGCCAGGAGTAGCGGATGTACTCGTCCTGGCAGGTTAAGGGATCAACCTGACAACTTCCCTGTTCTCCACCCCTAAAGAGACTTCCTTCCTCATCCTTGTGTGCCTTGGCCCAAAAATAAAGCTGCCACTGAATAATTTATCATGATAAACTTTCCTGAGTTTTAATGGAGCTGAGACCTCACACAGTGAGGTAGTTATGAATATTTCAGCCAGGCCAGGGAAACGGGGTTGCTGGCCGAATGGACAGTTGGCAAACTCAAGTGGGGTTCGTGCTTCCTTCGAGCCTTGGCAGTAGCGCCAGGCAGAGCTGTGTGGGACCTGCTGCTGGCCGACCAGGGAATGCCGGTTACGGTTGTGCTGTCTGGCTGGTGGCCCCATCCCATCAGAACGTGTGGGGGGAGCAGAGGTACGCGGTGAGCGGGCAGGGGAGATGCTCTCCCACCCTGAAGGGCTCATGCCAGTGTACAGCCCCTCGCGCAGGGAGGGGATCGAGAAGAACATCAGCTGGTGAAAAGCGGTGTCCCGCAAAGAGCAAATGCCGTGCCCATCCAACTGGCCTGCTGACTCCAGTAGGCTCTGCGTGCCCTTCCCCACAGCTCCTGCTGTCTGCCTGCAACGTCACCTCTTCCCTGTCTCAGGCGGTCTCTGTGCCATTGCCATCTTCTGCCCTTCGTGACCCAGGCTGCCATCACCACAGGGACTTTCTTGCAGGCCCTGAGGGATGTTTGTATTTGTTCCTCCCTTCTTGTGACCCATCTTTCGATCCTCCCTTGGGGTTGCTGATCTTTCTCTGGCTTTGTTGACCCTACCTGATGCAGTGGTCTCGTTACTCTTGCCAAGCTCATGGACACACTAACTCTTGCAGCTCTTCTCTGGAGCGGGAGGATGCTGCTGTGCTGGCGAGTGGCTGTCAGCTGATGAACGATGGAGGGGCCTGCACCAGGAGCAGCTGGTGTGCTGAGTGGGGCTCGGTGCGGCCGAGCTCTGACCACGTTCCAGGGGGACAGGCCCTGCTTGGCCATAGCTGAGCACGGAGCCTGACGTGCCTTGCAGTAATGAAATGTGACAGAGGGAAGTCTAATGTTTGCATTTATGCCCTCCTCAATTATTCAGAGCTTTCAGCAGAGGCTCGCTGCCTGTTTTCACTTCTAATGAGGGCCTCTTTGCTGGGAGCAGTCGCAATGGCCTTTGCGAACTTCACTCTCAAATGCACACACACGCCCCACCAGGAAAGCAAGCTCTGCTCTTGTCAGTTTGAGGGTAAGTGGTGGCAGCCTGTGCTCAGCGCTTAGGGTTTATGCTCTGCGGGGAACACAGCTGAGTTAGAAAAATATGTGGTTCTGCAGTTTATTTAAAAATGCTTCCCTCCTGGGAAATTCCCCTTTCCCCCTCCACACCCCAAGCAAGTGAAAACTCAGCTGTTGAGAGGACACAGTTTAGGCTGGTAAGCACTGACGGATTACAGTGCCACAGACGCGGTCCTTGTGGTAAGCCTGCAAAGCCACTTGCTTTGCACGTTGCTATGGTGGCAGCTAGGCAGGGTTCAACGGTGGCTGCAGCCCTGTGGGGCTTTTAGTTGCTTGGCACTGCCTTTGCGGTGAGACCTGTGTCCAGGTGCTGCAAGTGCCCCTCAGAAGGCTGGGAAATGGGGTAGGAGACATGGTCTGCCTGGGCTTGGGAAGAGGTTCAAGTTATGGTCCACCGCTGGATTAACCCCGCAAGGCTTCAAAAATGTCAGTAACTGGGCATGTCCTTGTGAATTCTGCCTCTCTTGGAGTCCACCATGGCCCTGGGGAGGCTAAGCCAGCTTTTTGGCACTTGCTCACCTTCAAGTGCTTTTCCAGCTAGCCTCAGCACCCCATTGGCATGGGGGGAATGGGGTTTCTGGTGTATCACACCAATTCCCCTTTGTAATAGTGTGTGCTTAATAAAACGTAAGCACCAGGGTGATTTAATGTATTTTTAACTGTAGGCTCTTAGGAAGAAAAATTCCTGGAAATGCAGCATCCTTAAGGGTGTGATTCTGACAGGTGCCAAACCCCAGGTTGGGGTGTTTGAGCACTCAAGTGCTTCCCATGACTTCTGTACATTGAGGTTGCTGAACCTTTGGCTTAAGCCCTTAACGTCCGTGTAAGAAAACTAATTTTTAAATGGTATGTTAACTTGCGGAATTCACAGTTGCAGGATATTATTGATGGTATGTAGCTGTTCTAAATTGCAAAACAGTTCTAGGCACTTGAATAAGACTAGCACTTTGGTGGCTTTTAAATTAAAAGGATTATGTAGAGCCTCACGTTTCAGAGTAATACTCATGCTTAGTGCTTTTATAACTTCCTTAGATGAGAGTTATAAGTAAATGCAGGTAATGGTTGGTTTCTCACTACGCCCTATAAGTGACGCACAGTCTTCCAGTGCTAATTGAAATCTACAAAGAGAGAATTAAAAAAATATATATATGACTTGAGGGCTAACTGTGTGTGAACAGTTCTAGCAAAAACATCAGTACTCCCTCATGCTTAAAGAATTAAACATTGGGAAATGAATATTAATGATCAAAAGAACCTTTATTTTTGAATCTCTGCTTTTACAGCCTCTAAATAACAATTTATATATTTTTGCCTACTTGCTTCTGTAAAAATTCAAGATGTTTCCGTGTATTTTTCACAAGTTGGAATGTGTTGTTTGGGGGAAAAAAATATTAAATCAAAACCTCCCGGGTCTTTTCTTACAGCATTTTATAGACTCAGAGCATCATACAAACTCTTAGTGGATTAACTGAGCTGTGACTAAGCCATTTCCCAGGATTTCTGGCTACTAAATTCAAGACTGAAATTTCAATCAGCAGGAACTGCTTATGTCGCTGAGATGGGTCTTAAAACTGAACAAACGGTGGTCTCCGTGTCCCCCATACAAATACAAAGAGGGAAGAAGGACTCGGACGATGGGATAGAGCAGGGATGCTGGCAGTAGTGAGGCAGTAGGAAGCTGTGGACAGTATTTGGAGAGGCTCGTTTGGTCATCTCCTGGTTACAGAAGTAAACCTCAACAGCGTGGCCAATTATTTAATCTGACAAACTGCCCTGGTTAGTGCTCTGGTTTCTTCTGGTATGAACACTTACCACCTTGCAGCTGCCAGGCTGCTGCTTGTCCTAGTTTGTGAATAAAGAACAGGAGCTGTGAAGGGGCTGAGCAAAGATGTGGGTAGGGGTCCAGGGTGGAGGTTTGTCCATCCCGGGCTGTCTCTGAGTTCAGGAACTGAATCCTTTCCTCCCTCTACAGCAAAGCTTGCTGTGGACACTGAGCTTTGTCCCCCCAGAGCATCTGGCAGCGGGCGCTGTCACGCTAGCTGAAGCACTGGTCTGTTCTGGGATGGCAATTCCTGTGCTCTATAAAAGTCAAGCAGTTCAGATGTAATAAGTCCTTTTCTAAAGGGAGCTCTATTTATTATGCATGAAGTTTTAGAACCGAGAGAGAGGAGATTTCAGTTCATTAGAGTTGAAAACTCCTGCAAATCCCTCAGGCTTTGCAAAACCATCTGGCACACGTTCCACCCTGCGCACTCCCTTCTGCCTGATCTCTTGCCTAGTGCAGGCACTCTCTTTTTTCCTAACCTCTTTTTCCTTTGCCTTCCCTGCGTACCCCACCGGTGGGATCGCATCTCTTAAAACATCAACTGAAGGCAGCAGAGGGGAGGTAATAGAGATGTTCAGGGGACTCTGCCTGCATGAAAATGTCTCGTAGTTGGAGACACTGTAATAAATGCCTTTTTAGATTGTGGTGCTTGATCCCTGCCTCCGGCTATAGAGCTGGAGTGGTTGTTTTATTTTGGTGGATCCTTGCCACAGCCAACACCTGTTCAACATGACCCAAAAGCACATGCCATGAGTCTGAACTGCTGAGATTTGTCATGATTGTGGGGTTGCAACACTGTCCATGTGCTTCCTTGCTCAAAGGGAGGTGGAGAGGGAGCAGTAGGGTTTCCAGACCATGCAGTGGAGCCAGCAGTGTGAGTTGTGGTACCTGGGGAGAGCTGTCCCAGCAGCTTTGATTTGTGAGTGTTAACACCTGTTATCTGTCTTCTTGCAGGAGAAGCTCAAGTACTTCCCTGTGTGTGTGAGCACCAAAATTCACCAGGAGGATGATGCAGAAGAAGGCCTTGGCAGCCTCCCCAGGAACATCAGCTCCCTCAGCTCCCTGCTGCTCTTCAATACCACCGAGAACTTGTGAGAGCTGGAGCAGCACTGTGCTGCTCACCTGCCCCTGCTTGTCCTCAGAGGAGCTTTCCCTTCCCCGGGGCCAGCAATAACTGCTTGCTTTCCTGGGTGTCTCACATACCAGGCTCCTGATAGCACAGGGTTTGGTACCTCTCTGTTGGCTTCTACCTAGCCACCCTTTCTTCCCCACTCTTCCCCTTGGATGGAAGGGGTTGTTTTGTCTGCACCTGATCTTCCATTCACGCTTTCAACGCAATTTTGTGCGTCCCTTCCCTGACTTAGTTTTTCCTGTCATTCCTCTGTAATTCCTCTCTAGCCTTGAGAGCTGCTGTCACTCGTGCCCTTCTCCACCCCATATGCCAGCCTAGGTGCTTCTCCTTCTCCTGATGATTCCTCACAGCAGCACTTTATTGCTCTCTCTGCTTTAATGTCTCCACTGCCTCCCTCATTGCATTCCCTTTCCCGTTGGGCTTTGCCTCATGGTTCCCCCGTCTGTTCACATTGAAGAGCTTCTTTAAGCCCTTCTTGAGCTTTCAGCTGCTGGACTCCCCCTTTCTTCTCCTGAGCCATGGATTATTTCCCCTCTTGATCTTTCCTCCTCAACTTTGAGCGTCAAGTCACCAGGAGAGACTGATGTCTCCTGCTGCAGGCTGTAGGAAGGTTTCAGGCCAGGTGGTGGGAAGGGGAGAGCTTGATAATGAAGGCAGTGCAGTGGGCCTTTGCTTTAGAAGAAATGCAGAGGCTGTGCTGGCAGGGTGAGGAGCTGATCGCCTCCTGGTTGTGGAGGGGTGAGGCAGGAAAATGGGGCTTAAAGATAGAAACCGGAAGGCCCAACATGTTCCACCTTCGTGAGGGAGTCAGGAGGTCCCCTCCTCCAAGGCCTTCTTGGGTATGCTGTTTCTTCCTGGCCTTGGCTCTCGGGGCAGCATCACTGAAATATTTGCCCTTTACCCTTAGGTACAAGAAGTATGTTTTCTTAGATCCTCTGGCTGGAGCAGTGACCAAGACCCATGTGGCTCTGGAAACAGAGACAGAAGAGAAGCTCTTTGATGCTCCTCTCTCCATCACCAAAAGGGGACAGCTGGACCGACAGGTGAGATGCAGCTGTGGGGATGCAGCTGCTTCCCCTTCAGAGGATTGTGCTCAGCTCTCTGAGAGGAGAGGGCTTCTGTAGGGTGTGGAGCAGGTAGGAGAATGGCCCCTCATGAGGCTGCAGAGTCTCTCACTTATCAGAAGGACCTTGCCCGTTTTTGTGCTTGAAGTCCTGGTGTGAGCTTGATGGGTGAGACAAAACCCTCAAAGTTGGCAGGTGTTTCTCTCTGGTCAAGCATTTGCTGAGTGGTGTGAGAAAAGTAATGTGATCCCGATTCACCTTGCTGCTAGACTTCAGGGCTGTAAAGGAGTTTGGCAACTCCATCACTTGATTATCCCCCTTGTGGTAACTCCTGAGCCTCATGAGGAGTCTGAGGGTGAGGTGCCACTGCTAGAAGGTGCCTGGGAGGAGGTCTGATCCCCATCGTTCCTGCTGGTATGGGGCACCTGCCTCTGTGTTTGGGGCTGGGGAAAGGAGCCTGGGAACCATTTGCTCATTGTATTGGACCGGAGGGGACAGCAGTGGATATAGTAAATAAAACCCTTTATTCACAGCTCGCCTTCGGTACTGGTTTGCCCGTGTGTTAAAGACAAAAGCAAACCTCTGTAACTACTTGGTTTTGCTTCTCCTGCATCTTAATCTCGGAAAGGGTTCTGACACCTTTCTCTTCTGGAGGAGAAAAGGGACTGGTTTATGTAGACTGCGAAATTTGGTGCATATAACCTTCAGAGGAAGAGAGAGTCAACTTGCAAGAAACTAGGAAGAGTCCTGCACCTCTTCCTCCTCCTGCAGCCTGCGTTTTCCAGGCCTGGTCTGCAAGGGCTAGCCTCTGAGCACAGGGAGCTGCCACAGGACAAGAGCACAGAGTTGTAGGGGTAACTGATGAGCAGCCACTGTACCAAGGCACACCAGCCCAGCTCTGACTGCCTCTCAGGCTGTTCCCTGCAATGCCCCTGTTTGCTGCAAGGGAAAGCAAGTGCGTAGTCACTGCCTTATCTTTTTGTTTTGGGTTTCTTTTAGGTAGCTGAAAATTACTTCTACGTGCCGGATCTGGGCCAGGTCCCTGAGATCGATGTGCCATCCTACCTGCCAGACCTGCCCGGCATTGCTGCAGATCTCATGTACAGTGCTGATCTGGGCCCCGGCATCGCACCGTCTGCCCCGAGCAGTGCTATTCCAGAGCTGCCCACTTTCAACACTGAGTCGGTGGAGCCTTTGCAACCAGGTATTTCCAATCCCTGCTCCCAGCACCCTGTGAAGGAAAGCTGGGATTGCTAGAAGGTGGAGACAAAGCAGAAAGTCCCTTGGTGGAGATTTCGGGATGGATGTTGGAGATAACCTCCGGCTTGTGCTTGGGCCTGAGTCAAAGCTGCAACCTGCTCAAGCGCTGGCCAGACTCCAGGCCCCTCACCTCCCTCACCCCCTGGCGTGGCTGGGGAGGAGGGAGCATGGTGTGCAGGGACTGGCCTCGTGGCAGCCTGGCGGGATGCCCTTGGGCGAGCTGGGCAGGCCCCTGGGGAGGGCAGAGCAGGGAAATCTCAAAGCCTGCCTTGGGCCTGCCTGCTGTTAAGAGATATTGCACAGGGTGGGAGCGTTCTGCGGCACAGTGTGTGCAGAGGACTCTGATCTGTTGCTGCTGAGGCATGCAAAGCTCTGAGCTGAGGCTCTCAGTGTGCTGTCCTCTGGGACTCTTCAGATGCAACTTCTTTCATCTTTCAGGCCTTCAAGATGCTGAGCTATTGCCGCCTCCTCCACCACCACCTCCCCCTCCACCTCCTGTTGTGCCGACTACTGTGCCCCCTCCGCCGCCCCTGCCCCAGCCCACAGCCCCCTCTGAGCCCACCCGGACAGCAAGCGAGGAGAGCAGCAATGCAGTGCCTGCAGGTAAGGGCTGGGCATCTCCACAGCTTCACCAGCAGAATCTAACTCTGACTCCTTGGCTTCAGCCCATGTCCTTGGTCGGTTCCCTGCGGCTTCCCAGCCTTCTGGCAGAGGAGGGAAAGCTGCTCCCGCCTGCCTGGGAGCCGCAAGCCTTCGGTTCCCCCTTGGCGGGGCTGCTGCTGGCTGGGCTGAGCATAAGCCCGTCACTGAGGTGTCTGGGCCTGGCTCACAGCCCTGAGCTGAAGCTGGCAGGGTGTCGGAGCAGCCCTTTCCATGGGGATTTGGCTGGGCCTGTAGCTGCTGCACTGACCCATGGCTACTGCCTGTCCTTCCTGTCCCTGCAGCTTCGGTCCAGGGAGCCCCGAAGGAGGTGGTGAACCCCTCTACCGGGCGTGCCAGTCTCCTGGAGTCCATCCGACAGGCCGGTGGCATTGGGAAGGCCAACCTCCGTAGTGTCAAGGAGAGGAAGCTGGAGAAGAAGAAGCAGAAGGAACAAGAGCAAGGTGCTGAGGCTCTTCAGCAGAACTTATCCTCCTTGCTTTCAGGCTGGGGAGGTGTGGGTCTGGGGGGAAACGGGCAAGCCAGGAGTACAGTGAACATACAGAACAGAAAGGCATTGTCTCTCCGCACAGGCTGGTGTAGGTCTCGACTGGTTCCCATTCAGCCAAAGCTCTGTGAACTTGCTAAACCCCATCTGCTGGAAGGGCATTTGTGTTCTTGATGGAGACCTGCTCTGTCTCGGGGCATGCGTCGAAGTTGCACGTGTGCTGCACGGGGACAGACACACAAAGGAAACCCTGGGGCCAAGAGGAGCAGGGCCGAGCTGGTTTGAGCACGTTGCTTTAGGTAGCTGGGGGGGTATTGACGGAGCTGGTTTGGCAGAATGAAACTGCAAATGCCCAGCCCCTCTTGCCCCTCAAAGAATTCCACTCTTGCATTTCCCCAGAAGATGCCCTTTACCCTGCAGTGCCTGGTGTTTTCCTGACCTGAAATTGGACTATAGTGGGAAAGGTTAGGGGAGTGGGTTTTTTTCTTTAATCTGAAGGCAGTATTGCAGGAGAATGCTTTCGCCGTAGTGCTAGGTTCAGACTGACGCTTCTTCTTGTCTGACTTGTTTTGCTCTTTTTCAGTGAGAGCTACGGGACAAGGTGGAGATCTGATGTCAGACCTCTTCAACAAACTGGTGCTGAGGCGCAAAGGTACTCTCCTGCAGGGTGGGTGGCGCCTGTCCCTGAGGGAGGAGGGAGAGCACTTTCTGGCAGCTCAGTTGTGTCAGCCACAGCCTAGAAAAAGAAACAGAGACGCTTTCCCTGGCGCATGTGCCACAGCATGGCTGGGAGTGTCTTTACAGAGGGTGAGCAGAGGAATCTCCACCTCAAGTCCAGCTGGAGGCACTGGAGGAGGTTGTGTGTCCGAGGCAGAGGACAGGCGCTGAAAGCTACCTGTGAGGCAGGGACAGCGGTGTCTTTTTTTAATTCAGCGCTGGGGCAGCTGGGTCCCTTGCCCATGGGGGCACCTGCGTTGACTTGAGGCCATGGCAGGTACCCAGGGCATTTAGGACCAGTGTCACCCCTCAGCGCCTGGCACAGGGCAGAGGAGGACATGGACTCGCTCAGGTGGAGCTTTAGTTAGATGGGCCCTCGCACAGGACTGTGGCAGTGTTTAAGCATATTGGCCATTCTTCTTGCCTGGGTCACCGGGGTGCTGGGGTCCCCTCCCCTTTGCTGACCCTCTGTATTTTCTAGTCACTTACTGGTGATTTTCTTTCCCTCACAGGTATTTCAGGGAAAGGGCCGGGAGCCTCCGGAAATCCTGATGCTCCTGGAAGTCCTGCTGGTGCCTTTGCTCGTATGTCGGACTCAATACCACCCCTCCCGCCCCCACAGCAGCCTGCGGGTGAGGAGGATGAGGATGACTGGGAGTCATAGATGGGAGTCAGCTGAGCGTCAGTGCGAATCCCAGGACCCTTGAACTAAGCACCTTTGAGAGACACTAGCCTGTGGAAGCACCTCCTGGAGGGTGGGCAGTGGCATGCCAGGGGGACCCTCTTGTATCTTTTTGAAGAAGAGCAGGAGCAACAGGAGCTAACCGCTGCCGAGGGTATAGTTATCAATGAGGAGTTCTGCTGTCTGCTATTTTCCACCCCAAATAATACATTCCATCTCCAATGCTGCTGCCCACGCTGGTGCAATAAATCCTGCCTTAGCTGGCGGGCAGTGGGGCGGCCTGCGCTCAGAGGATCAGAACTAGCATTGCTCCTGATTTAAAGGGCCCTCAGTCTTCCCTAATGTGACTGGTGATGACTGCAAAAGCATCTCTTGCAGGCACACAGCCCTTGCATCATTTGTCTTCTTGCTGCTTGCTTGCTGAAGCTCCTGCTTGCTTGGTTGTTGCTAGAAGTGAGAATGAGAGTGTGTGTGTGTGTCCCTTCCTGGGAGTCTAATTCCTGGTGCCTCTGCACTTGATGGTTTCTTTTTCTACCCGACTTACGGTAATTCTTTGCCTGTTCCTGTCAGAAAAGTTTCAATCAAGTTGAAGGAAGCAGATTCTTGCAGCCTTCACTTTGGTAAAAGCAGGAAGCGTGCTCAATCAAGTGTCTTAAGGGAAAGCCCAGCTGTCCGCTGCAGGGGCTGAGCCTTACAACAGGGCTGGAGGTCACCAGCTGTTACACGCAGGTGTCCCCCACTCCCACTGCTGCTTTCACAGGGGTGAAGGCAGAGCTTGTGCCAGAGGGTGGGGTTTGTACCCACTGAAGGGGCAGGAGACTCATCACAGATATTTCTCAGAAGCAGCCGCTTCTTTCCCTGTGGGGCTAATAAATTAATTTTAGGCACAGAGCTGGTACCTAGTCCCTACATGTTAAGTGCTTTCCTCATTGTGAACAGCCTTGAAAGAGGTAGCATCCAGCTGCTGAAACGGGCAAGGAGGAAAAACAAGCTGCCGAGAATAGACTTTGCTCAGGATGACAGAAAGAGCTGAGGGATTACATAGCCATGCCTGCTGTTATCGCTGCCCTTCCAGCCCTGACCCAAGAAAGAACCCCAGGAAGGTTACCATTTTCCACAGAAAGTTACTTTGAATTCAAAAACCTAGGCAGTAAAAAGAGCAGGGCAATCCTGTGCTTAAGCATGATCAAAGGAGAAGTGCTGTGCTGTATTATGGCCATATCTTTATTCCCCTTGAAAGAACGAACCGCTCTTTGAATCTGTTGCCTGCTTGAAGCAAGGTAGAAAGAAGGGGATAAGAGGCGTTATCCATAACTACCCCATGTCTTACCAGTCTGACTGTGCAATTCCAACACGACACAAAGTAATGGCCTGATACTTCACAGTTTTTGTGAAAAGCTCTGTTTTCATTGGTCATCAAGCCCCCTGCACTGCGTGGTTGATGGGAAAAGGCAGATTTGTTCAGTCAAAATAATTATACTCCCCAGACTTAAGTATTTGGGTTGAAAATATTTAATAAATTTAAATAAAACCTTAACAGCTGTAAACAAATGGAAGCCTACCGCTACTATCTTCACCCGCCTCAGACCTACAACCAGCTTCCCTCCTGGTTATGGTGCTGAAGGCTGTCTCACCGTCACAGTGCTCAGATACTGAGCAGCAAACATCCTCAAAGGAGGCAGAAGGTGGAGACTCACAGACTCCTTGGTACAGAAAAGCAGGCATTTGTGTTGCTTCAGAGGTGCAGCTCACAGAGTTGAGACTACAGCTTGCTCTCTGGTCCGCATCACAAAGCATCCGACTTCCCTCGATGGAACTAGGAACACACAAAACCAGACAGTTTGCCTCTGGCCTTACTCTGAAGTGAAGGTTTGAGGAAAGTACAGATGAGTACAGTAGGAAACCGTTTTGGTAGCAGTACCTAAGGTAAAAGTTCTGACCTTTCTTAACTCTGCAAACGCTGATCCAAAGGCAGGTTTCACCTGGGTTCTCTCCCTGATCCACTGCGGCAGTTTGTTAAAGATGGCGGGGCGTGCGTACCTGTGGTCCAGGAGCAGGATGCTTGCAAAGTCCTTCTGATGGCGAATGGCTCTGCCTGTACAGAGCGTACAACCAGATTAAAACAGTCCACTCAAGTGTTTGTTCTCAGGCAAGGAAGCTCATGTTCCCATCATCTTTTCTTAAACTGATTGGTAATGTGTCCTTTTTCCCACCCTCCTACTCCAGTGCAGTCACATTTCGTACCCCCCAGCCTGTCCCCGGACGGATGAATTACCTATCGACTGGTTTACTGCCTTCATGCACAGGTTTTCAATCAGCACTCTGCTAGGTGCCTGGCCAGCAGCTCTGGGCTGGAAAGGAGAAAGAGGTAAGACTGAACATGAGGCAGATGTAAATCAAACCAGGGAGTCTTAAGAACAAAGTGAGGCAAATGCTTTTACCCCTGCAGAGTGAGTGGGTGACCAAGCAGACCCCAAGCTGAGAGTAAGGAGGAACAGAAGAAAGGCTGTAGTCAGAAAGCTATGTTGAGCATTCACAAAGAGCCAGCCCAAGGCACCCTTGAAGGTAGAAAACTTGCCCCAGCTGCCCAGGAGCAGCATCTCCAGTGGACAGTGAGAAAGAACAAGTGAGCCAAGTGGAGAAGTGATCCCACCACCCTGCCACCTCCTCTGGGGCGAAGGGACCTTCCTCTCCTTGGAACTCAGAGTTCCCAGCGAGCCCCAGGGGCGTTTCCCTCCCCTGAGCTTCTTCCCTGTGTTTAGTGCCACCTGTACACATGGAGCATGGAGAAGTCTGTGCTCTCGGTACCACACAGCCTGGGAAACGAGGGCAAGCTCAAGGAAAAAAAAAAAACCTTTGAAGGCAGCCCAGGGACTCGTGTGCTGGGAAGAAAGTTAATACTAAAAGGCCGAAGTGAAAGAGGCAGAGGTGTAAGTGTCTCTGTTACCATTGTTTTGTCAAGCCAAGCCATTTTTTCCTGGAGCTCTGGAGATTTAATGTTGGGGTAAGGCATTCCCACCATAATCACACACCTGCAAGGGGCAAGGGAGGACTGCATTATTCTTAATGTCTCATCCTAGAGCACTTACTTTGCCAACAGACTGATAAATGAGAGGTCACTGCACCCCTGAAAGACAGCCAGCCCTGAAAACCAAAGGCAGCAATAAAGCACAGCAGTCTGACAAGCCTTCTGAATGGAAAACTGCAGAGGGATTCAGGGTGCCAGAACAAGCGATTATCTAGCACAGCAAGCCTAACTGCATTACTCACACGTGAAGTACTCTGGACAAGCGGGTTTTACACCACCCACCAGACTTGGTCCTGTTGGTTTAAGCATCAGCCCAAGCCATGTGCTCCCCAGGATTTTCTATCCATGCAAGTACTGACGCGTCCATCGTGCTTGGGGTCACTGCACCACAAGCCTAGTGCTCACCTTCCAAGGAGCAGCCACCTTACCTTCCCAGGTCATCAGAGAAGTTGATCCCTTCGCTCATTTTGCCTCCAACTACAGAAAACAGCAGGGCCCCCGTCATCTGTCCTCCTGCCTGGCTGCAGCGCTGCAGGAGAGGGACCAGCAACTTAAACCAGAGTAGGGAAGAATTCTGTGCTGCAGAAACACTCCCACACCTGGGCTAGAGCCCTCTTGCCTTGTTAAAAGCTGCAATCCCCTCTTCGGCAGCACTCCCACGCGCAGTTGGGATGCCACGCTCCCACCAGCCCACCAGCTCAGCTTACCTTTATGCACTTGGCGTATTCCACCAGCACCTGCTCCACCTGGTTGGCTTTCTTTGGCTCCTGAAAGATCTGTCGCAGGCAGCGCGTCAGTTGCGGCAACAGGAAGCAAACAGTTCAAAGAAAGCAAATCATTTTACTCCCGTGCCATTAAACAGCACATTGAACTAAGATCGGGGAAAGGCAAATTGCCTGAAAAACCAACTTAACCAGCACCTTTCCCCTCCGCCCTGGAAAAGCACTGCATGCTCACTACAGCGCTTTTCAACCGGGCTCTGAAGGGAGCAGCAGCTGCTCCAACATTCCCTTTCAGCTTTGGCAGACTTGTCTAATTCTGCAAGAAGTTAAAAGTCACCCGAGAGCTGAAAGGCAGGAAAACAACGTGCACCTCTTCCACCTACAAATAAAGATCCAGTGGGATGAGGAGACCTTCCAGCTGCAAGATCTTGGAGGACAGTGACAGGACCGATCAATTCGAATCGCCAATTAATTCCAAGTAGTAGCTCTCCTTGCCCAATGAATAAATTAGTTTTCTATGCAAAGCATAAAGTAATATTTCTTTATGTTATTCTAGCATGCCTAATTATCCCCTGCAGTTAATTAAGCTGCATTTTGATAGATGCTGCACCTTGGCCTAAATCACAAGTTGTTTTCCTAGCAAACAAGAGCTGCAACATCTGTCTTTCCTGTGACAGTAAAGAACTAAAAGATGTGTTTTCTCTCAGTTAGCAAGTACTATCAAATTTTACCAGCCAGAATCAGTCTTTCAGTAGAAAAATAACTGGCAATTACAAATACAAGCCAAAACTATTTAACTTACTAAACAGCAGCTATTTAATCCTCCGATTTAAATTAATTTTCCCTGTGTAATTTATATGTAATCTCAGTGTAATCTGACCACAGTCACATCAGGAAAGACTTTAACCTTCCTCTGCTATGATATGATCTTGTGTGTGGGCAGCTGAAAGTCACACTTGCTGCACTTCTACCAAATTGCTTTGCTAATGCGTATCCAATTTGCTGGAGACTGCAAAGGCCAAACGAGAACAAATCAGAGTCGAAAGGTAGAGCAAGCTGCGTGATTGGGGCACAAAGCCTTGGAGGCACCACGCAGACGGTTGGGACCGTGACAGAACACACCTGAAAGGCACTGTGAGTGATAGCTGTACAAATATGTGGAGAAGCTGAAGCACAGTGCTTCCACCATAAAAACCTACGGGCAGATCCATGTGTCAGAATACCTGCACCAAGGCTCTGAAGTATCTGGGACTGTGCTCTCCTAATCCACGTGTCAAGTTATTTAGCTGCTAGTAAACAGAAGTTACAGCCAGCGTATATGTAGTCCTTCCTCCCCCTCCCCAGTACATGATCCAAGACCCCTGCCCCACACCCTGAGACAGTCAGGCTGCCTGACCCTCAATATCCAACCTTCAAATACTCATGAGAGTCATAGCAAAGGTTTTGTATTTCCACATTCAATGTTTCCCATCACCCCTTCAACACAAGTCACTGCTGCTAGCCTTTCAATTCTCCACTCTGCACTTCTACCAGAACACCACCATTTGTCCCGTGAACTGCAGCCTGGTCCCATTCTGCCCAGGCCTTAGTTGTGCTGGTCTGTGTTCAAAGGACACAGAGCTGAGCCTGGGAAAAACAAATTCCCTGTAAGAGCTCACCTTGAACAGCCCCCCAGCCACACAGAAGTAAGCAGAAGCAAGCTTGCTGGTTATGGAAAGCAAGGACTGTCTCCCCCCATGGCCACTACACAGGCTGTGCGCTTAAAGAATCTATAGCTGCATTTAATCTCATTTAGATCCCAGCTCAGCGATCAGCCGCCCGGGAAGTATCATTTATTCATTACTGGAGGGATTGGCTAGATAAACATCCTCTCTGCTCTGCTGTGCAGAGTAGGAGAACAACTCAGAGAGAAGCCTGTAATGCATAGATAATTGTTTGATTTTTGAAACCTCCATTTAAAGTAGCAACTGCCCCTGGCTGCACTGTTACCTTCTTCTTAGCCGCCAGGCGGGTGAGCAGCCCCGTCTTCTCCCAGTGTGCGTACACCTGCTTCTCATATTCGTAGGAGGGGAAGAAGCACACCACACCCCCTGGGACCACGTTGCACAAGTTGCAAAGGATTCGACCTGTCTCATCCATCTGCAAAAGAGACAACAGCATATGGCAGCTGGCAGGAGCTCCAGCTAATGCCGCTCCAATTCCGTGCACAATCCCAGGATCACACCTCCCCTCTGACATGTCTTAAAAAATGTGAGAAATACACCAGGTCGAAGAGAGCTCTCTAGGGGAGCTAGGAATCACCCAAAACGCTCTTTATTGCTTGGCCTCTCCTCCCGATCCAGCGTTTCTGTTACTGCTGTGGAGCAGTGGTCATTCAGGAAAGGAGTGTTTATGTCCGTTGTCCCAGTGGATGGGACCTGTCACACTAGAACAGATGTGGTGAGCTAGCTAGCACATCTGGTGGAGACTGAGCAGGGGCAGAGCAGACCTAGTGTCTGGCCTTGGGTGCTTACTGGCCCACCAAAGGAAGAAGGAAAAAGTGCAGAAACATCTGCTGCCACCCCTATGGTTTGGGCTTCGCTCTGCAGGGCCACCACGCTCCACTGCCACTGAGCCCTTCAAACCGTGAAGCCCAGTCAGAAATCTCCTTCTGGTACCCAGCACACAAATGCAGGATCTCTGTACAGCCGAACAGGAGCTGCTAGTAGTCCTCACCTCCAATAGCCACCTCTGAGCAGGCAGCTCAAAAACCCCTTTTGCTGCTCTTCTTTCCCAATTACGTGGCAACACGCCTGCCCCAAATCCCCTGGATTTCCCTTGTCATGGCTTTTGATCAACCGACCTTTCAAACGGGAGAGCACACTGTCCTATGAAACATAAGCACATGAAGCAAAAAAGAGGTATCAAGGAAGGGAACAAAAGAAAGTCCAACCATCTGGGGCAGGTCTCTCGTCTGGTAGGTGAACTCCAGCTGCTGGTTGGAAGGACCACTGCAGAGGATTATGGGTAAAATGTTTTCTGGAGGAATCACATGTCCTGGAGACAAAAGCAAATAGTGAGAGTCAACATCCCTGCTGTGTGCACAAAACTCACGAGCCGAACAGCTTTACCTGCGCGCAGCGAGGCACACATTTGCCTAAGTCACTCAGCTGCTCTGACTCCCATCCCCGAGCCCCTGGGCAGACGGCACAGCACGCTGCCCGCTGGCGCTGGGGAAGCTCAGAGCGGAAGGGACCCAGCACCCCTCTGCCGCCATCAAAGATGCCACGTTGCTTAGAGTGCTGACAAAACGGCACCAAAGGCAAACTGCAAAACTCAGGTTCTGCAGAGACAGATTATGACCCCCTTCCTGCCACCCCGGCACACTCACCACAAGAGAACTCCACGACACGAGCAGGGTCCACGCCAGCGCAGGACAGCAGCTGCTCTCGGAAATCAGCCACCTACGAACCACACAAGCCAAAGAGAGCTAAAGCACCAATGTCCCAAAAGACACTTCATCAGCAACACTGGTGCTGCTCCTTGCGCACCAGTGTCAAGGGAGAGCTGGTCAGCCCCATCTGGTGGGTTGCTGGCCTGGCAGAGATGGGCTCCCTCCGTGATGGGAAGACCAAGGGCATGGAAAGGCTGAGCACACAGGCCAGGGCCGGGAGGCGTGCTGGAGTTAAGAGCATGCAGAAGGAGAAAGGGTCAGCAAACATCCTGCAAGGTTGGCCACAGCCGGAAGCAAAGAGCTCACCCACCCTCGGTGACACCAGGGCCTGCACGACCGCCCGCCCGCCCCCAGCACTGCCCTGCCCGCCCTGCACAGCAACCACCAGGACATGCATGACGGGCACGGGAGGGTTCTCCTTTCAGCGCCCATGGTCCTGAGCCTTGCCATGGCCCCGCTGCATTGGGCAGGTCCCCTGCCTGCAATCACCCAGCCTCTCTTGGCCCAGCACGCCCCAATTTTAGACTTCCCCAGGCCCAAACACCCACCACCAGGACCCCCACACACTGCACAGACCACAGCTTGGACGGCAACTACATTCTCTCTCCGAGCTGCAGTCTGAAGGGCTGGAAGTTCATAGAATCATAGAATCACAGGGTTGGAAGGGACCTCTGGAGATCATCTAGTCCAACCCCCCTGCCAGAGCAGGGTCACCTTAGAGCAGGTTGCACAGGAACGTGTCCAGGCAGGTTTTGAATGTCTCCAGAGATGGAGACTCCACCACCTCTCTGGGCAGCCTGTTCCAGTGCTCTGCCACCCTCAAAGTAAAGAAGTTCCTCCTCATGTTTAGGTGGAACTTCCTACGCTCAAGTTGGTGCCCATTACCTCTTGTCCTGTCACTGGGCACCACTGAAAAGAGCCTGGCCCCATCCTCCTGACACCCACTCTTTAAGTATTTATAAGCATTAATAAGGTCACCCCTCAGCCGTCTCTTTTCCAGACTAAACAGACCCAATTCCCTCAGCCTTTCCTCATAAGAGAGGTGTTCCAGTCCCCTAATCATCTTGGTAGCCCTATGCTGCACCCTCTCCAGCAGTTCCCTGTCCTTCTTGAGCTGGGGAGCCCAGAACTGGACACAGGACTCGAGGTGTGGCCTCACCAAGGCAGAGTAGAGGGGGAGGATGACCTCCCTCGACCTGCTGGACACACTCTTCTGGACATTGGAACGGTGGCCTTCCAAAGAGGAGGTCCTACACTTCATACCCTCCTTCCATCCCTTGTCACCAGAAAGGCAAAGAGGAAATTTCAGGACATTCATGTCCAGGAACACGATAAATGTAGTTAACTGGGATATCTGACAGACCCCACTGCATCTGTACAACACAACCACGCTGTCTCAGGCACTAAAGCAATGGGAGAAGGATGATAAGCTGCCTGCCATAATACCAATACCGAAGTCTTGATTTTTCTGAAAGATCCCCTATGAGATGGTCCCTGTGGGATCCCTGTCCCTTTAGACGTCAGGTGGCTCTACGAGGCCCTCTGACTGCTACCCATGCTAGTTACAACCTACCATGAGCTCAGCCTCAGCATGTACCGTCTTGAGGACAAGAAAGGCTGACGAGTGCAATCCTGCCCTTACACCCACAACTTTTTGCATACACAGGCAGTGTGACACCTCATGCAGGGAAACCGTACCAGGGAGATGACAGGGTAGGTAGGAAAGGTCTTTTCCCAAATACGCCATGGGAAGTGAGAAGAGCACACCCCAGTGGGGCCAAGCTGCTATCTTTCCATGCCTGCTTGCAGATAGCACCAGAGATCTACTGAGAGCTCAGCATAGCATCCTTATTCCCTCACCGGCTGCATGGTGCCCCCAGCAATGATTACAGCACGGCATTCTTCCACCACTTTGGCAAAGTGGACAGCTGGGTTCAGCAAGAGGAACTTGAGGCTGCTCTGACCAACTGTGCCTGGGAAAAGGAGAGAGACAACATCAGGAACTAGCTGTGACACACAGGGCTATGAAGAGATTCTCCCTCCTGCCCTGGGCACTCTGGGAGGTCCCCATCTCTCAAAGCAAGGACTGGCTATTCAACACTCCCAGGGGCAGCAGCAGGTAACACCAACCTGGAAGTTACCTTCTGCTTCCTAATCTTCCTGGAGCAGTAGAAAAGGTGCAGTAAATCGCAAGACAAAAACTGACATCCAAAGTGGGAGCAGAGCTCTGCAAACCCTGGCCCCAGTGCCCTTGGTTAAGATTCCTTTGGGTTCACGAGCATCCTCAGACAGACTAAGCCTGCCAGTCTGCATCATGGACGGCACACGTATGTTGCCGCAGGCTCCCCCCAGGCTCAGGATCTCCTCCCCCACTGCCAGCGAAGCACCCTGCTTGCGACTCATGCCACCTTCTCCCCAGCTCGCCCTTTCTACTACCTTGGCTGTTGAGAATGACTCGGCCGTCTTGGTTTGCATTCGTGAGGGCTGACAGAAATCCTTCAATCTGCATCAGTGGAGAGGCAGTTCGGAGCTGGTCATTCTCAGGCTCCACAGGAGGGCTCTGGGGAGTACCTGCCGGCCCAAAGAGAAAAGGCAACTTCGGCCACATTTCTGAAGACAGGGACTAAGCACGAAATACAGATGGGTCCTTTCTACAGGAACATGATACCTGGTCTACATATGCAGGCAGAGAACAAAGACCCAATAAAGGAGAGAACCCAAATTCTGCTTCATTGCTAGGAAAAAAGAAGCAGCTCTGGCTTTTGTAGCTGGCACCACTAAACAGAGCTACCCACAGTAGCTCAGGTCCCAGAGCCATCAGGTCACAGCAGTGCAAAGCTTGAGCGCACGCAGTGCAAACGCAGAATCACATCATTGTTCAGCTTGGAAGGGACATCAGGAGATCTTCTAATCATATGTGTAATTGCCTAGGTCATCTAGTCAGATACATTAAAAACCACCTGTGCAGGACAGCTTCTGCAGTCTCTCATTCTTCAAATCTGCCTCCCCCCTTTCCTCCTGCAGAGAGATGCAGCTTCCACATCTTCAGTTTGTCTGCAGATGCACAAGTTGTCTGAACTCACCTTCTTTATCAGATCCCTGCCGGAGGGTCAGAAGAAAGTTTTGCAAGCCAGCCAACTTCTGGTTCTCCTTGTTGGTCTTCACAGCTGTGGCAGGGCCTCCATATCGCTCCACAAACCCAAAAAGCTGCCAAGCAAAAGCCAGTAAGACTAAGACTACCAACAGCAGAATCAGACAAGATAAAAACAGGTTTGTTGGCCTACCACAGGAAAAGTTCCTTGGTAGGTGTTCGCAAACCAGCCCAATCCCAATCTATCATCCCAGAGCTCCCATTACTTCCCTTCACTCATCGAATTAAAACCAAAGCCAGTCTCTGATGCTTGTTCCCCCAGTGCAGTGCAGTGCAGCCTACCAGGCTGGCGAGTTTGAGGCCAAGCAGCACAGAATTAGCACCCACTGGAATACCACAGTATACCATGTTGTATGTTTCTTTGCTGCATAAACAAAAGGTAACCTGCCCACAGAATGCCTTTTGCAGGAACCATTTTGTTTGCAGAGCAGAGCAAGGTGGAAGAAACAGGCTCCCACTCCCAGCTGCTGCATCTTCCACTTCAAACTCAATGCAGAAACAGCATTTGAATGCTGTTGACCGTAAAGTCGCAGGGGCAGTACCTTCCTACTGATGAGGCTCTTCTCGCAGTAACGCTGAACCTGTCGAAGGAAAACAGAAAAAATGAACTGGCATTCAGCACCCCTTCTCCCATCCTGCTGCCCTTGACCCGGGTCCAGCAGGAATATCACCTGATGTTCTTGCTGTGCTTTCGGGGAGGGTTGCACAGTTCTTTGTGAGTGTTGCCTCCCAGCAACAGTTTATTACAAAGGTGTTGCTTCGAGGGTGGAAACACACTGTGTTAAGGTGCTGTGTTTGGAGGTTTGAGGGATGGGTTCGGTTACTGGAGTAGTATAGCTTCTTCATCCGCAACCCTTACAGTTCAGCTTTGCCTACAGGCGGCCTCTGCACTCGTACATGTTTAATTGCTTGCTTCCCTCTACCCCAAGACCACCTACCCAGCTTTAATGCCCAGTTATCCAGACGGCAGCAGAAGAGATCTATACATTGGAGAGGTGGGGAGAATCTGCTAGAAAGCAGATTCTGCCATGTGGGCCTTGGGTCTGCTTCCAGCTCTCACACGTGCTTCCTGATAACCCTGAACAAGTCACCACTACCCGTGCCCCGGCAGACAACAACATTTGCGTTACCTTGAAGAGGTTGATATTGTCAATCTGGCTCTGAAATAGAAAGTCATTGATGGATTTTAGCACTGCCCCTGAAAGAAAAGGGGGGAAAGGAGAAAAAAAAATTATTAGCTGCTGGGCTTGCAGGTCCTTACTGCCCACTCCCATGTCCCTGACTGATGACTGCATACCCCAGGTGTTCGCTCCAGTCTTACCTGTTTGGGAAACCGCCTGACAGTTAGGATTTTGGTTCACATTACCTGTAAAACATGAAACCAATTCAGGAAGGCTTACAATGGGTCTGTCTTAAAATTAAGCAGAAGACTAACAACTGAGCTGAAAGGGACACTGCAGCAGGACAAAAACCAAGAAACATCAAAAACCAAGAACCAACACATCTGCAAAATGTAGCTACACAGACAAAACATCAGCTCCTGCTCAGTTTTAATTTCCCCTGTAGGGTAGCCTACAATAGTGTGCTGCTGCTGCATCCTAAGAAACACCACCTACATTCCTTCTGTAGCAGGAGGCAGCAGGTAGGGTGGGTGCATACAAATGCTCACGCACTACGCAGTCATCATGCTGCAAAGATGAAGGGACAGGGACTGCAATGCATCCCTCACCCCTCCTCAATGCAGCAGCGGGGAGCTGGGAGGCGCAGAGGCTGGCAGGCGATTGGGAAGAGGAGAAAACCCGAGGACAGCTGCACAACGAGACCCCGACAGCCAGAACAGGATTAATTGCTGCCACTCACTGCGTTTTATGTCCTAGTGTTTAACACCCACCTCACATCTCGCTTTTGCGGCCTCAGTCATGAAGCTGTACCACAGGCTGCTTTTTCTAATGAAAGCACTTAACTGAGGGTGGGGAAGAGAAGGGTGGCAGGAACAGAGTCGGAAGAGAAGCATATGCTTGAGAGAAAGGCAGAGACCACCAGCAGGCCCCTGCCCCAAAGAGCTGCACTTCCCCTGGGCAAGGAGGAAGTTCTTTATGAACTTATGGCAGGCTCTCCTCAATACACACTGAGGTCTCGCAAACAGATCATTAGAGGAAAGGGGTGCTGAGAATTCCAGTGGATTTAAAAATCACAGCAAAATAATATTTTCTCACAAAGGAAAGGGACCACTCAAGAAAGACCCCTTCTGCAGAGGCACGCCTGACACCAGTAGAGGCCGTGCTACCAGATTGCCCAGAAGATTTATTCTGTGCAGCTGTTGTGCTGTCCTGATCACTGTCACACATCTGTTGTACTCCTCACTTAGCATTCTACCTTGTCCCCACTCAAATCAGATCTGAAAACCACACAGAAAGAGAAGGAAACTGCCTCTACCAACTTACGATGTCACATGCTGCTCCTCAGCTAATCAAACAAAGAGGGGGGTTCAGGCAGACACCAGTCAACATCCCCATATTACAAAACAGCCTGAGAAATAAAATTACTGGCATCTGAACCTATACCTGTGCAACACTTCCCCACAGTCTTTGCAGAGGGGAAAGGGGGACGGTGCTCTGAGGAAGCACCAAGTAGCTCAGAGTCTATCAGCGTCCCTGGAGACAGAATGGGTTTACTTACCTCCCAGCATGGCCACAAAGCGCTCCAGCAAATACAGGATCTGCTTAATGTACATCAAGTTCTTTGCCTTCAAACGTTTCCTATGAAAAACGAGACAGGTATTAGGCCCCAAAACATCTTCAGGGACTAACTCAAGCAGCTGAGCTGCAAAGACAAGTGCCTGAACTCCCTTCATTTTGGGCAGACAGGAACCAAGAACGATTTCTCCCAGGCTCACTCTCCCTATTTGTGACAGGGCACAGACCCCTGGATATCCTGCCCAAGGTCACCCCAGAGCACTCACCCGTGCACCCCACACTGTTCCTACCATTGTCTTTCCCCTCACACATTAATTACAGTTTGTTTATCACAATGGCAGTGATGTCTCAAGTCCCTGCTGCAATAAGGCTCTGCAAATGCAAAGTTATTAGCATTAGATAGAGCACAATAATCAACCACTGCAGGGACGACAAGATGCAAGATTTGGCCAGAGCCAAAAAACACATATAGCTTCCTCCTCCTCAGAGCTTACTGCCTCTGCCGTAATGCCAGTCAGCACATGAAAGACTAAGGTCCAGGACAGACATGAAAGACTGAACCTTTTGAAACTCTGCATCACAAAGCAGGGGCGATTAGAAGGAGATACTGGGAAAGGAACTGAGAGTATAAGGGAAAACCAGAATCCTCAGGGTATCCCCCTTCTCGCTGCTTAATACCAGCCCCAGGAGCCTGACCTAGACGGATTCTAGACAGAGATAATGAAGCAAGTGGCTTTTCATCTGCAGAAGTATTAATGCAAATAACTTTCCACAGGGGAAAAGCAAGAAAGACCTTGTAGACACGAGACAAGCCATGGCACTCACACTGCCTGCCTCTGCTGTGCTATTTTCCTCAGAGATCCTCACCTGTACCGCTCCATGTACTGCAACAGCTGGGAGTGGGCACAGCACAGCTGCACGAACAAAAAAAGGGGCTGTTATTGCGAAGGAGTCAAGAAAGGGCGCTCTGCTGGATGCAGAGCTCACTCAAGATTAACGAGCCGGGCTATGACTCACCTGAGAGCCACTGACCTCCGCACTATGGATACAGGTGATGGTGTCTATGAGGTTGTGGGCCTCATCAATGATTACGACCTGGTCCTTCAGCTTGATCCCAGCAGCGTTCCTGGTAGGCTCATGCAAGAGCATCTGATAGGGCAGCACCACCAGCTACAGGAGAAGCACACACTGCCCTGATTCTAGCTCTCACCCTTACAAACTTAGGGCACTCCCCAGCCACTCATTAAAGGCCCATATCACATGGCCTCGCAGAATTTGGTCAAGTTACTTATTCTTATTATGGGAAAGGTAGGAAGAGAGACAGGAGCACATGCTTGAGAGGGGCACTGGGATGTAAGCTAAAGAGAAATGATTATGCTACAACTGCATATCAGCTCAGGTTACCTTCTGAACCTCCTTTGAAGCACTGAATGCACGTCTTCTGATAGAGAATCAAGCAAGGAAGAAGAGCGGTGACAAGCGCTAAGATTACACCCATGTATCCGTATTGCCGCAGTGTTATTGAGCCTTTTGGGTATTTTAGAATGCTGATACATACTCCCAGCCTCCCTAACTGCAAATGGGTATTCTCATTTTCCTTTGCTTTCCCAGCAAAACTACAGCTGACAGAAACACGGCCTGTTTACAGACTCCCACAATACTGAGTAACAGTACTGGAGAGAGCAAGCAATTGGTTTATTCTTAGAGTCTCTGGCATTAATTCTGCTAAAACTGCGTACACCTTACCTGAGCAGCAGGAATGGCGTATCGACTCCCATAATATGGGCAGGCTTTGGTCTCCCTTCCCAAAGCCACCAACTGCTCAATATCCTTCACTTCCACTAGAACTTCATCACGGAGAAACTGCATTTGCTCATAGGAATAAAATGGGCATACAGTGCGACTCACACGTCTCTTCTTCCCTTCCATCTCTTCATCGCTCTTCTTTTCTAAGAGCAGAAATCAAAACAAAGCTATGAGCAACACATAGCCTAAAACAACCACTTTGCAGAACGTCCTGGATTTCAAAGCAGGCTTTGTCACATGTATTTTTGACCTATCATCTATTTAAATACTATTCAGCAGTAACAGTTCCATCTCCACAGTGGACGATACTCTTGCCAGCTAGATTTAGCCACGTGACGTTTCCCAACATTTCTAGTACTGAGTTACAAAGACAGTTATCCTTCCATTGTGGAAGTCCTGACCAACTTAAGGCACTCGGAAAACACATACAGTTCTCAGCCCCCTAGCCTGGAGGACAAGAAAGTAAAAGCATTAAGGATCTCTAGCTCTGCTCCTCCAACCTGCCATTCTCAAGCTCCTACCACTCTCTTGCTAGAACTGATCAGAAGAGCACACACTCTCTCCCGACTCTCATACCAGCTTTAGCAGTGATTGCTTCCCCAGGCTGGAAGCGTTTCCTACCATGTTTGTTCTTTTGCATCTCCATGCAGCGGTCATTGATGAGCTGGAGAGCCCCCAAGCGTCGCACCTCCTCGTTCACACACAGGTTCTTGGACATGCAAAGAGAGGAAGCGGTAGGGGGTCATTAAGCACCGAGTGCCCCCGTGTGCACCCTTTACTGTAAAATAAAAAGTTTCTTTAAAGCAATCTCAGGCCAGATTCTGGAATGGAACTGGTAAGACATTGTGCATACTAACTGCTACAAATATGCTCGAAACCCATAAAAACTTAGCAAGGAGAAAAAAAAATGAGAAAAAGTGCACTGAGACAGCTTACTGCTACATAACAGCTTCTAAAAAATGCTACCAGAAATAATACTAAGAGGAGCGCCTTGCCAGTGACTCAGACATCTGTAATCTTCCACATCAGAAAAGGTAAACCAGATTTTTGCATTTACATCAAAAGGTGAATGGCCAAAACACAGCTCACAGAAAAACACACATCACACAGGTCTGTGTCACGACTCATGACTGCTTTAGTTTTTCAATGGGAGATTCCGTCAGTCCCTGAGATGCTCTCTGTGGTGTCACATCCACACACCTCCTCCCAAAGGCTCCCACATTAGGTTAACGTGCACTCTGGGTCCCTTGTGAACAATGCCACATACCTGCCTGGATCCCAAGGAGACCAGACGTGTGTCTTTGCCAAAAGGACTTTTTTGCACCTCCCGCACAAACTGAGACAGCTGGGAGTGAGTGCGGCTGCAGTAATAAATCTACAATGAGGAAGAACAAAGGGAAGACAAGGAGAACATGGAAACGAATCCCCTACCTACAACCAATCCTGCAATGAAGCAGCCAAGCACCTAAACAAGGTTAATCTTGCTCAAGCCTTCAAAAACACAAGAGAAGGCACCCGTTGTCACCTTACAACTGCTGAGGACAACAGTTGTATCTTTGTTTTCTCCTATGCATTTGCCTTTGTCTCCCTTTAATTTTCCAAGGTCCCTATAATACCAGGGGCTCACCATTGGAGAGTAATAAAAAACGGTCTCTTGCGTTGTGCTTTTACAGCAAGCCACAGCAAAAATTCAGCAGTGTTAGCAGAGCAAGCTGCTTAGGCAGCCAGCCTAGTCCAGAAGGAGATGAGCACAGCAGAACTGGTCGCTATTATCAACAAACTTGGCAGTTCTTGGATGCTAGTTCCTAAATCCCTCTGTACTGCATGACTCTGGGAAGGGTGCAAGGAAGCCATAATTCTGCACACTCCTACACTGTTCTATGAGGTGGCACTATTTACTTTCCTCATCTCACCTTAGTCACATGCTCCTCTTCCAAATCATCGTCATCTTCCTCCAGCCTAAGAAAAGAGAAAGCTCAAATAGTTCCCTTTCAGCAGATCACTGACAGTTAGAATCAAATGATGCTCTACTACAAGAGAGAGGTCTCAAAAGAGCTGGTTATGTCATCTCAGGAAGAGCCTCAGATCTTAACTCAGGAGGTAAAAGAAAAATCGACTTTTTAAGAATAGTGTAAGTGTGCACTTCAATCAAGTCAAGCCTTGCTCTTTAAAAGAAAAATGTCTGTAGGGCTGTGTCTTTAGCAACTTCAAGAAATATTTTTTTTTCTTTTAAATCTGGTGTTTCTAAGCCCCAGGCATAAGCTAATCAGTGCTATACTATTCTTTGGTTAGCTTATTTATTTATTTTTGTAAAACTTTCCCTTTAGAGACAATTTACCACCCTCAAGCTATTACATAAAGAAAAGCTTCAGGAAGACATTTAGCTGCCATAGAGTTCCTCAAAGGCAACAGCAGTTTAATGTTTGATAAACTACATATAAACGAAGTAGTTAAGTGTTTTGCAATTTTTAAGGCAGAAGGATCCGTCTAGATACTAATTAGTAAATTTGTATTTTAAATGTATTTGACTTTTCATGCTGAAGTATGGCTTCTGGCTTTCTGCATAAAGCAAATGTATGAGAGAGAAGAGTGTGCATGGGGTTTTCATGCTGAAGCTCGGTCTTTAGAAACATCAATATCTATCCCTTTAGAGTATCAAAAGATGCCTGCACTAATCTGCAGGACTGACAGCTTCCTCTGCTGCCCTGAGTTCCATTTTGCTTTTCTAATGCAAGGAACTTGATTTCAAGTCATTCACTCATCATCCAGAGGTGTTCTTTGGGAAGCCAGGCATGGATAAAGGCAGAACGTTGCCACACATTTTAAGAAAGATGCACTGTCTCAGAAAACACTTCAGGTCACTCTGATCAGTCTAATAAAAGGTTAGAAAACTAAACAAAAGAAAATCCCCAAAAACCACCAAACCAACCAACTAAACAAACAAACCCCCTGAACAACCACTACCTTACACAGCTTGAATAGGGGAGAAACTCCTGACCTGCACAATCACGGGTGAAATCTCTTTAATCAAGGCAAGCCAAAAATGATACAGAAAACGTTTCTTTGCCATGGAACCCCCTCAGTCCCTGTCCTTACCCAGATACCGCTTTCTTTTCTTCGTCACTCTCATATTCAGCAAGGATCAGCTCCTCCTCGTTGTGATCCAGCTGCTCTACAACATCCACTCCAGCGCCCTCTGAAAGAACCTCCTTGCTGAGCTGAAGAAGACGCTTCGTCTCATCCTCCTCAGATCTCTGAAAGGAACACACGATCACATCATTTCTTATACAGCCAGAGAGGTAGGACACGCATCACTTTATGCCACAGACAGGTCAGAAGACAGCAGAGTCCCTCACCCGTAACACAGGGAACAGCTTGCTGGGTAAACCCCCAGCAGAACAAGCAAACTGCACCAAGGGTGTTTGAAACTGTTCAGCCCCGCAGAATGCAGCGGTCACCAACAACCAAAGACTTGCCCACACAGGCATATATGAAGGGGGAAACATAAAGAACCTCCTGTGCAAAAGGCCTACTGAGCTAATAGATCCTGAAACAACAATATCCGTGCAATTCAGTATTAGTTCCTTAAAGCAGTCCATAAGAGATGTCTGCCTGAGAAAAAATTATGTGTAAATAAACCCAACCAAACAAACGTATAAGGACATAATCAAACCCTCTGTCCACACTTCAGTCAAAGCTAGGATAAACTCAGCACCTGTTTTAGTACGCAGAGCACAAGACTTCTCTTGCTGTTTTTTCTCTAGTTATGTGGTTCTTATTCTCTACCCCTCTACAAAAATTGCATTTAACTTTTTAAGAATACTTTTCTGATTAACTTTGAGTTCTGATAAGAGTTCATTTTTTCAATCTGAAAACAGTATCTTCCAATTTCAATGAACGTTCTTTTACCACAGCATTATAAAGAAACGCAGTAAGTGAGCACTACAGAAGAGATTAATCAGTTGCTTTTCCAAATCTCTATAATATTTCTCATTTGCTTTTTTCCTTTTCATCAGGCTTCTCATTTCACATGCTCTTCATCCTTTTTTAAGAGACAAAAAGTTCTTTTTTCCACTTGTTTTTTATTTGCCATTCACTCCTGATGCCATATCCTTTTAATAGAAGTTGACCAAAACATAACACAGCACTTGAGATGGAGCACACTAGAAACTAATAGCCTGGCAGCCTAATAAATTTGCCTGTTTGGGGACCTGAAGTGGCTATTTCTTAGAAGTTTGACTCATACCATCAAAAAGCTCTTAAAGTCAAGAGTACTGAAACCAGTTCACCCATCTAAATGGCAGGAAAATAGATGTCTCAACTTTTTGTACGTAGAAAAGAGACATTTCCGAACAATACAGTCACGTTTTCTGTGAAAATAAACAAATACAATCGTTCTCTAGTGGAGAGCGAAGTACAACCCAGCTTTTTTTTTTTTGGGGGGGGGGTCCGTTCCCATGATCTTAAATTTAATCCCAGTTCTACAGGTTTTATTCCAGAAGTACAGAGTGTTCACACATGCTCATAAAACAGAAAGCTTTCTAAAAAAACAAATCCAAGTATTAAAGCTTTTAAAACACAAGCAGAGGGCCAGAAGGCCATCAGAACACAGACCCTTTCTATCCACATGCAAACATTGTCGCGGGAAATTCTCTATGCGCAAATTGTTTTTCAGAACTGTACTTTAAAAATAAAGCCTAACCAAAAATTTTGAATGGCCAATGTAAGCAACCAAATTCAAAGAGCTCCCCAAACAGACGGGTTGGAAAATTCAGAGAGAAGTTGCAGATATAAGCAACTATGAACAACACCCGAGGTAACCAAAACAGAAAGCTCTAACCTCTGTGGGATAACTCACCTTTCTCTTTGCTGCATATTTTAACTGCACATTATGGCGAATTTTCTCAAGACGTTCTTCTCGCTTTTTCCTCCTGATCTGCTCTTCCTAAAACAAAAGGAGAGTGAAGGAAGGATGAAGTGTATTTAGCCCTAAACCCTGGGTATAATTACTTTCCTGTGCCCTGATGTCATGGTTTAACAATAATGGAAAAGGAAAATAACAATAATAATAATGACACAAGTCACTCTCACTGCCCAGTGAATTGGAACCGTCCCAAGCAGTGATCACTGATCCCTCCCCCTGCCAATATATACTCCCCCATTTATATACTGAGCAGAATGTCTATGGCACGGACTATTCCATTGGCCATTCCATTGCTCTGTCTATATTCCTTCTCAGCTTCTATAGGAAGCTGAAGAGTCCTTGAAAAGCATAAATATCGCTTAGCAGCAACTAAAACAATATGCATTACTGACATTCTTTTCACAATAATCACTAGAAAAAATTAACTCTTTCCCAGCTGAAACCAGGCCACCTGGGTATAGAAAAAAATTAGCTCTGAAACAAAACTGTCCATACACAGGCCCTTACTCCTGAAGTGCTATTATGTTACTGCGTGGCGACCAGGTCGAGGGAGGTGATTCTGCCCCTCTACTCCACTCTGGTGAGACCCCACCTGGAGCACTGCGTCCAGCTCTGGAGTCCTCAGCACAGGAAAGACATGGACCTGTTGAAACGGGTCCAGCAGAGGGCCACAAAGATGATCAGAGGGCTGGAGCACCTATGCTATGAGGACAGGCTGAGGGAGTTGGGGTTATTCAGCCTGGAGAAGAGAAGGCTCCGGGCAGACCTTATAGCAGCCTTCCAGTACTTAAAGGGGAGCTAGAGGAAGGATGGAGAGGGACTCTTATCAGGGATTGTAATGATAGAACACGGGGTAACGGTTTTAAAGTGAAAGAGGGGAGATTTAGATTGGATATCAGGAAGAAATTCTATACTGTGAGGGTGGTGAGGCACTGGAACAGGTTGCCCAGGAAAGCCGTCGATGCTCCATCCCTGGAGGTGTTCAAGGCCAGGCTGGATGGGGCCTTGAGCAACCTGGTCTAGTGGGAGGTGTCCCTGCCCATGGCAGGGGGGTTGGAACTAGATGATCTTTAAGGTCCCTTCCAACCCGAACCATTCTATGATTCTATGTTCAGAACAATACAGTTTCCTATCTTATGCAACCTGCACGGCAACGCCTCATCCCTCGTAACTGAAACAAAGTCCCGTGAAAGACAAAGACCAGCACCAAAGTTTGCCTCACGTCTTTTTCCAGCCACCAACCAGGCTATCAGCCTTTCTGATCCTCACCCTTCCTTATTTTACCCGTCCTCTGCATACAAACATAATGACCTTTAGCCTGTCCACCATGTCCCGCTCTTCTTTCTTCTGCACAAATGCCGTAACCCAGTCCGGTTCCCCAGCCGTCTCCTTGCTCTCCGGGTGTCCCGGCTCGGACAAGGGCAGCAGCAGCTGCTCCTTCTTCTTCCCCTCCTGCCCGCTCTCCTCCAGCGCCAGAAGTCGAGCTTCCTCCTGCTGCTTTTTCTCCTGGAAGTCCCGGAGCCAGGAGAGGGCCCCGCAGATGAGGCTCAGTGATTTTCCCTGCCGGACAGAAGGGACATGGAGCTGCCCCCGGCCACGGGAGCCACCCGCCCGTCGACAGCCCCATCCGAGAGGCACCGGGCCCCGGGCCCGGCCGCTTTCCCCGGGTACCACCGTCCCTCCCTCCCCGGGGAGGGGGGGGGGCCCCCGGCCCCCTCCCC